>JANHZU010007117.1:572336-584441 GCA_032468055.1 Acrochordus granulatus
GTTGGTATAGGCTTTACGCCGGATGCCTTTCCTGATGTAACCCTCCCATTTACCCGGGCTTGGGACTGGCACTAGGGCTACACTGGTTAACCTCAGCAGTTGGATTCTAGGATGTCATAATGTATTGGTATAGTATATGTTATGGAGCAGTGTGGCCTTTTGCAATTGACTCATGGAAATTTCGTCATATTTTCAAAGTGCCATCCAAGATTTTTTGATATGGCACTCAGTGTACCAATAACCACTAGGACCATTATGGCTGGTTTATGCCATAATCCTTCAGTTTAGATTTTCAGATATTGATATTTTGTGATCTTCTCAAATTCTTTTTCTTCTATTCTACTATCTCCTGCTATTGCCATATCAGTTATCCATTCTTCTTTTCAACCATAGCTATCTGCTGTGTAATGAGCCAAGACTATATTAGTGTGTTTTTGGAAATCCTGTAATATTTTAACTTGTTATTTTAACTATTTTTTCAACTTATGTTCCTACCAGTTTTTTATTATTGGTACATGATAATTTTACAGATGTTCCAGTGAATCATTTTGATTGCTGTGTTATGTCATTATTTATAATCAGCTTATACAATCTTCTTTCATGAGTTGAATATAGGATCTACTTTTTCTTCTGCTTCATTGTACAATTTGCATTTTGAATCATTTGATGATTTTTCAGTTGTGGCTTGGATTGCATTAGTTCAAATAGGTTGATCTTGTGCAGCCAAAATCAACTCATTAATTTTTTTAATGTTCCAATTGTAAACCATTGCCAGGTTTTGTCTTTATTTTCCCCTCAATCCTTTGTAGAAATTGACAAATTATAATACTAATTAGATTTATTATAGCCATCCACTTTTCCCAAAAGACTGTGAGAAGTGCAAATGGTCATTTCACTCTGAAGTACTTGTAGAAAATTGATAATAGTTGTTGAAAGGTCAGCAAGTTGAAAAACATCCTATTCCTTTCCATGCCCAGTTCCTTTTTATTAGAAGCTAACTTTTGCTTCAGAATTTGTAGTACTTCAGAAGGGACTAAACACTATCTGAACACAGTCCTGAATCTTAGAGCACTTTGTGCACTTCTTCAAGGTATTTGTGAATGATTGCAAACAAGATAGAACAATGTTTTTGTCTGAATTGAAAACATACTGGAAGTGATGTTGTAAATTTAGCTGGATTTAACTTTTAAAATGTTCTTACTATTAACAGTGAAACTGATATTAAAAGTATTTTTTCAAAACAATAGAGTTTTGGGCTAGTTTTATGCTTGTACTGAATCATACTCTTTGTGGATAGCTGATTTCAATTTATATAAACTCAAGTTGTTTGTTTTAAGCAAAGGAGGGTTATCCTCAGCTCAGACTTTGCCCTCTTATCATTCATCCACATGCTTAGTTTCATTTTAGATCTTCATGATCCTTCAAAACAGGCTTCATTTGGGCTACTCCCAGTTTCAGTTCTTCATAAAGTTTGTAATGTCTAATTACAATATTATTTTAGAGGACAGTTATAGTTAACTATGTTAACTAAAGTTTGAGGATGAACACATTAGCTGTAAAGAATTGTGTTAAAATAACAACTTGCTATTTGCAAACAGAGTCTTTCAGTTTGCAAACAGGTGTTCTCTTTATCACTGGTCTGTCAAAAACATGCCATGGACATTTTAAAGCCATAGGAGTTGTACTAATGCAGATGCAATCTACTAATGCAGATGTAAACTCAAAAGAAAAAACTGCATGTAATTCATAATGGGAGCAAATTTCAGACATGCAGCATCTTTTCCATTGGAGTCTGTTTTAAAAAGACCATTTAACATTGGAAATGAATGATATAAATAGTTTCATATCATGGTATTATTGTAAGCCACCTGGAGTTGCTTGTTCGGCAGCAGATAAATTCAAATAAATAAAATGTCATCCTGATTTTGGCCTTTCTTGAAAGCATTCTTACAGCCCATTTAAGACTTTCTTGTTCTGTATAGGTCAGTGTCATAAGACATTCCTTCCATTATTATGATCTTTTATAATTTTTAATGCAATTGAAGAATTCAAATTCAACATGAATTTTTTATGTATATGTATTGCAGGCAAGCTAAAGGATCTTGGGAACCTGGTTCTCCGTCCTTTTGGCCTATCAACGGAAAACTTCCAAGTGAAGCAAGATTCATCAACTGGGTCATACTCTATCAACTTTGTTCAAAATCCAAATAACAACAATCGATAATGATAGCCCAAATTGCATGTGGCAAAATATTGGGCTTTAAATCTTAGTGGTGATGTGGTTTCAGTGAATGCAAAAAGGATAAGTAAAGTCCTAACATCATTCTTTAAAATGGGAGAATTGAACTGAGACCTCTGTATTTAATGTGTGTGTGTGTGAGATTCTTTCAAAAGAGTGGGCAGAAGAAGACAGTTATTTGACCTTTGCAGTGATGTTTCATGCACTTTGGGCACTGTGCATCTTCCTTCTAAAGAGGGGTGGAGGTTAGCTTTGCAAATTAGAAAAATATCAGTGCACCTAAACCTATAGCTGTAGTATAACCATTTCATCATTTGTGAAGTTTGTAGGTCTCTTTGAAGGACAGAGAAGTGTTTCTCTATTCAGAGAATATACTTTAATTTACAAATTAATAAATCATTAATGGTATTGGTGCCTGAATTTTGTTGCCTTTTAATTCGAAGTAATCTTTTCAGTGTTAAATGTTGCATAATAGCATTAATTCACTTCAGGAAGGTGGTTATTAGCATACTACTTTAAGGTTCTCCCCATCCCATGATTTTAAGCCAAGTTTTTTTAGAAGACACATTGATAGGCTTTTAAATACATCTATTTTATTTTTATTTTTTTGAAAATCCAAAACAATTTGGTATAACAATTCCAGCTCTTGATCACCAAAAATGTATTAATTTATTTGCAAAATTCTCTGTGAAGAAAGTTGCCTGTTCCTTAGATATGTTTACCAATTCTTTGTGCTTTATTGGATTGGCCTCCACAAAATGTATCTTTTCTTGCAGAAGATATATTATTGTAATTTCTATCATGATCAGAAAAAGTATGTTAAAATGTTTAAATGTACTTTTATTTGATTTTTGCCTTTAAGTTATGCAATACAGTTGTATCATTTGTACCAAACACCATTATTAGCTAATAGTTTTCAAACATTATTACTACACAGCCTTCAGTTCAATAAGGCTTCTCGATGGAATGTTTTGATTTAAAAAAATACTGTATATTTATTTCTGAATTCTTCCTATCTTTGTTCCTGCAATTTTTTGTGAATTCATAGCCAAATTGTTTCTTTCAGATTTAAAAATCTATAATACAGAGTTGTAAAGAACAATTTTGGCATCTTTGATCAAATTGTATATTTTATTGAATCCCTAAGGGAAACTGATAAAATTCTACATGATTTTTGCAAATTTGAATGTATACTTAGCATTTATGTAGAATTGTTACATATTCAGAATAAAGAAACATTGAATAGGGCAGTTACAAACATTTGGACATTCTTTCTGTTAATACTTTATAACATGTTTGGCAAGAATAACAGCTTCTAAATATTTCCTGTAGCTAACTAGGAGTCTTTCTGTTCTTGCTTTTGGAATTTTTCTTATTCTTCCCTACAGAATTCTTTTAGTTGAAAAGATTATGCGTCTTCTTCCGTGCACTGTTATTTGAGATCTCCTCACAAACATTTCTGTAATATTCAATTACTGGAAATTGTTGACCATTCTAATGGTCTGGCAGTTGTCGATCATTCTAAAATATCTTTCTTTCTACTAATTACTTCATGTTTCACAGAGTTGTTTATACCAGTAGTGATTTGCATGGAGTAGCTGGCAGAAGGAAGCCTTTTCTTTAACCTCATCTCAAAAATAATTTAAGTATGGAAAAGAAATCCTTGATAGGCCTGAAACATTTTAGAAAAAATGACTTGGGTTGATGAAACAAAAATTGAAGTATTAAGCCATAACCAAACAAGTTATATTTGGAGAAAAAAGAGGTGAATCATTTGAAGAAAAAAGAAACATCTTTCTGAATGTTAAGCATAGGGTGGCTTATTATGCTTTGGGATTAAGCAGTGGCCACTGGTAGAGGAAACATTTTGTGAATGGAAGAATGATTATTTTAAACCAAATACTAAGATATCTAGAAACTAGTGTCCATAATTAGTGAAGTGATTGAATTTAAAAAGAAGCTAGATAATTCAGGACAATCACCTGTAAGTGTCGCCAAACTTGAAAATGGAACATCTGTGATATCTCAACTTGAAGTGCAGACAAAGCGATCTAAGAATTATTTTCAGCTACAAGCTGCAAGAAAGAGTGGGGGGAAAAATGCCAAAAGTAGAACAGAAAAACTATTTGTTGGCTACAGAAGCATATGAAAGTTATTTTTGCCAAAGGAAGGGTTTTAAAATAAGATTTTGGCAGTCGCTGCATTCTCTGTTATCTTATTTTGAATCTGGAAATAACTTTCAAATTAATGGAAAGGTAATGTTTAACTAGGGGTTGTGGTGGCCAAGTGATTAAGATGCTGGGCTTGTTGGCCAGAAGGTCGGCAGCTCGAGTTCAAGACCCAGGCGTCATGTAATGGGGTAGGCTCCCATTACTTGCTCCAGGTCCTGCCAACCTAGCAGTTCGAAAGCATGCAAAAATGCAAGTAGATAACTACATCCATGCATCTTGATGTATAGCTTGCCAGCCACATGATTACAGAAACATCTTCAGACAATGCTGGCTCTTCAGCTATGAAATGGAGATGAGCACCGCTTCTTAGAGTTGGCCACAACTGAAAGGAGAAACATTTACTTTTTAATGTTTAACTGTATCATGGAGAGGTTGTGTTAGCTTCTTTTCAGGCAGAGGTTCATTGAAACATAAATTTTGATTAGAGTTGCCAAAACTTCTACATGCATTTTTGTTCAAGATAGCATTTATAGTATGCCACATAATTAGTGAGAGATGATGTAGTTTTGGTTTAATTGATTTAATTTTTGGTTACGTGATTGGAAAAAAATAAGCAAAATTGAGAGAGTGCTAGGAGAAAGTTGGGATGGAACTGAATGAGTTTGGATAGGTGAATGAATGTAATATGACTGAGAGATTAGAACTGGAAGTTGTTTTATATTTAAAGTGACATTTCCCTGTTACTGAGATCTGTTGGCTATGCTGAAATTAGCAAATATTTTCAGTTAACCTGCTTCATAATGTTGTGGGAATTGGAAAGATGATTATTTTACTGCCCAATGTGAAAATAGACAGTAGTAGAGATGTAGGTTTAGCCTGAGAGATGTAGTCCGTGTGATAAAAACCTTTATAAATTATCCTGGTAGGAGAGGCAAAGACAACTGGAGCTGGGAAGAGTCTGAGAAGCTCATTACTAGCAGACGTGTAATTATTAGTGGTTGGAGATACAGTACTGACAAAATGACTTGAGGTGGCAATTGGAAAGCAAGTTTAAGGACTGTTCAGTCTAGTATAAGCAATAATGTAGAAGAAAAAGATTGAGAACGTCAACATCACATTAGTATCTGCTATTGTGTGCCAGGTAAAATATTTGAGTTGGGAGTGGAAATCCCCATTATTTCTACCTGGATTGGTTAAGAAGTTGCAACATGGAAATCGGCCTTCACAGTTTGGGACTTGGTACAGAGGTATATTGTCTGGCAAGGTGGTGAACATTTGTGGATGAACCTCTAGAAGCCTCTTAGTAGTCAAGGCAATGGTAATTCTTCTGATTTTCATTTTACATTATATTTGTAAGCTAAATGTACTTAGTATATAGACACAGACATTCTCCAGGTGTGAGTGGATAGTAGCTCCCCCTGAGAGATTGTAGGTGGAAGGGGGATTCTCAAGGCAGTAGGGGAGAGTGATCTAGGATTTAGAGATTTCCAGATAATGTTAGATGCTAAGTAGTGAATTGGACAAAAGCCAGTATGAGTGATGTTTGTTGCCAAATTACTGATCTTCAAATTTCACATTTGATCTTCAAATGTGGTTGGTGCACTGTTTGAGTGGAGGCGATTGCAATTAGTTGATGGTCTTGGATTGAGGGTATAAAAGTTAGTAGAGGGGAGAGTGCTTCATTCCTACAGGTTGAGGAAGATATGTTGTGGGATGCCAGATTTGCCATTCTAGAGGAAAGGAGATTGCTGCTAATCTGGCACAGTGCTCCAAACTTGGGTTTTGGTATCTGGATTGTGGTGATCTTAGCCTTGATGCTGTAAATGCCAAAGTCATCTTTAATAAGCCTGCACTTATCTATAACATGATGGAGGATGAACAGGCAGCTCTCTTGTGCATTACTATGAGGTCTGGGCAAGGGTACCAATGTTGCCCTCTTGGAGACTCATCCTATAGTGTTTCATGTTGTTCATCAACTTTGATTCCAGGCTAAGAAAGGGAATGGTGGTACTGATCTATAAAAATGTGATGAGTAAATGTTAAGTGCTTGTATACTGGCTGTTCTGCTGACCAGCCTGATCCTTCCCTAATTTATGGACCTGATGTTATTACTGGCATTGGAGTTATTTTGCCTATTGATGCTGAGCAATTTCAGCTACCATGTTTTGGATATTGGATCTGGATGGATTTGAGAATATGTGACCTCCATTCAACTATGGCCTTGTCCTTTGTGATCTCAGGCCCAATATATTCAGACAATTGTAGCTTGAACTTATGTTCCTCTCAGAACAGATGTTTAGTGATCTGCATATGATCAGTTACAACATTTAGTTCTTTGACTTATCGGATTGCTTCCTGGCCTAGATAACATTGACTGCCACCTGTTACCTCTATGGGATGAACAAACACATTTCATATGGCCTGTCCAGGTGCTTTATGGATCCAGATGAATTCTGGTGGGAACTTGAGTAATTTCCCACAGTTTGGCAACAGGAGACCACCTGGATTCCCAATGTGATTGGGGCTGGAGAACACTCAGAAGCAAACTACAGTGTGTGTTTCACCAAAATTGTCAAAAGTATCTAGCTCATTAAATGGCTTAACCACTGAACAGTGAGACAAATTTAATTACAACTGTAAGTAGACAAGACTGGAGAATAATGAAAGAAGTAATGCCATCTCTTTAAAAATGCGTAGGGAGGCGTGTTGTGTTCCCCTACTGCAGAATTCACTAGGTTTAATGGCACTGGAGAGAACCCTCCCCTATCTGTTCTGTAAAATTCTAAACCCTGGAAGTGCTGTAATCTTCATTGCTTAGAAATCCATTGTCTCCTGTGGGAATTGCTGTTAGCTAACTCTGTTTAATATTCCAAATTTTATAAATCTTTTTACTGTCAAAGCAGCAAACAGACAAAGAGACAGCAACATTGCTTGGGATAAATTTTTAAAAGTGCAGAGAAAACAAATCAAGGCTTTATTTGAAAACATGGTACACAACAGTTGTTGAATATTTCATTTCAGGCAAAACTGTAAAAGTTGAGTATTTTTTTCCTTATTCACGTCTACCAAATAAAGGAGGCATAGTGACATAATATACGGACATAAAAGGTAACATGGAGCAAAGCTTAAATATTAAGCAACTAAAGAAAAAAGTGAAAAGCAATACATTACTTCTACCACTAGAATTTTCCCTGACAGCATCATCTCAAAATGAAAAGGTGGTTGCAATTCAGTTCTTCATGAGCAATATAAAAAGCCATCTTGTCTCTTTTGTAAATAAAGCTCCCTTCTTTTCTACACATAAGGTAGACTGTGGTGTCTCCACATCGTATTGAATTCTGGTTGTAAAATAGGCAGAATTGGTGCTCTTGAAGAAAAAAAAACTCAAGGCTCTGGCTAACAGTGGGATGTTGTCTATGCAGGCACAATTGGCACCGCCATAATCAGTATATGTACCCTTGTTTATACAGCTTGATACCATTTTCCTGAGTAGAAACTATCACTTTGTGCCATGGTGATCCCCTCAAGCTTTTTGTAACTTTCAAGTGAAAACATACCATTTTAAATTTAAAAATTGCTTTTAAAAAAGCATTTTCCCCCAGAGGCAGTGACACTGCATTATTGCACTGCAGTGTCTTACTAATTTGTAGTAATTCTTTTGGAATGAAGAATTGTGAGAAAAGCCTATACCATTTCTATCTTGTTTTAACATCAATGAAAAGAGTATTGCAGAACCTTTAAAAGTCATCAAATTTCTTAGGAAAAGTCGTACAATTGAAATTACTATTAATTATTATATTGGGCTTTTTTTAAAGTAGGTGCTCTGGAATCTTTATAAATACTTTTTAAAAATGTTTTCACAGATATTAAAACTTTTAATATAGACTTGTAATAAACATCTTTCCCTTGCTTCAAATGTTATTTAAAATATAAATTTGTTGCTAAATAAAATAAAGAAAAATTACGATCGCAGCTTGGAAAATATGAATTGGATTTGCTGTATTTGCTGGAATACATAATTTTAGAAAAAAATTCTTACTAATGTATTTTAATATCTTACAAGATTGAAATCTATATATTAGAAGGCATCCTTGTATTGACATGAAAACTGTTAATTGCATCAATCTCTATATTGTGCATTTATTTTGATGACATTTTGTCAACCTAACTGGTGAAACTTGCTGCTGATGCAAGTGTTTGCATACTTTCAAAATAAGAAGCAACTTAAAAATATTGGACAAGTATTTCTTTTAGGCTGTAAAAATTTGGCATAACCTATTCTCATTGAAATGTGAAACCATATTGCTGTTATAAACTCAAGTCCTGTTAAGAAAAGATTTGAGGCTTCCTGGGATAGGAAACTTTCCTGTGTAAACCAGCTAATCTTAAAATGCTAAGGAAGTCTCAGCGGAACATGTTAGTTATGACTAATGTAATGTGCAATACATCACTGCTAGAAAAAGAAATGTCATGACTTTGGATACCAATTACTCTTCCATCTTAACAGTACCTGTTTGTGACAAGATACTGCTAGATGAACACAAATAGATATAAGATCTGTACTCTACGATACAGTCTCTTTCATGGCTCATTTTAAAAATGATCCTCTATTCCAGCCATCAAAACTATTTCCAAAAGGGATGGACTTTGCCACAATTACGCACAGTAGAGTTATTTATTCTTGCTCTTGCTTTCTTAATGGAAACAGTCTCAAAACACATCTGTCAGTACTTATTAACACAGCTGAATTTGGACATGCTTCCAGTAAAGGATTACAGCTCTGCTAAATCTGCACTAAAGACTAATGTTAAGATGTAAAATTTAACACGCTAAGAACAAAAGTAAATATTCAGAACTTTTTCATATGTCTTGATCAGTTGCTGGTGCCCATTCAGACAATTGCATTTGAAGTGTTAGAGTACAGTTTTTGATTCTTCATTCTGGTATTTCAAGTGGTTCCTTCCTTTTCATGCTGAATAGGCTCATTGGCTCATGCC
Source organism: Acrochordus granulatus (assembly GCA_032468055.1). NCBI lineage: Eukaryota > Metazoa > Chordata > Lepidosauria > Squamata > Acrochordidae > Acrochordus > Acrochordus granulatus. The sequence continues at coordinate 581,744 of JANHZU010007117.1, forward strand.
TTTATTTATTGCAAAAATAGTTTATAAAATATCAACATTTTAGATTTGAAATTAAATTTACAATACATACAGATTTCCTGGAAAAGGGAAAAGGGGTACAATTTTTTTTTAAAAAAGTATCTCAGTGTACACGTTCTGGACTGAAGAGGAAAGTGGCATTTCAGATCTGTGTAATTTCTGGTTAGCTGACAGCCTTCATGCCAGTGCAAGAGAGTTCCATAAATACAGCAGATGATTAGTGTCTCTGAGCTGAAAAAGAAAAAGCATGAATTAACAGTGTAAGCTTACCTCCAATGTTCATACTATTATAGAAGGTTTTTTAATGGATATAAACTTATTCTACTGAAATATTGTAGAAATTTAAACTCAATATGAAAGTTAACACAGTATATCATCAGCATTTTTCCTTTATTTTATATTTTGTGACCTTTATAGAATAATTCCCCATGACTGGTGATTCTATAGGAAAATGGAGATGATTGTGCTTTGAGATCAAAGAACGAAAGATTTATTCCACCTTTATTATTTTTATAAATAACTTAAGGTGGTGAACATATCTAATACTTCTTCCTCCTGTTTTCCCTGTGAGGAGAGTTGGGCTGAGACAGAGTGACTGGCCCAAAGTCACTGAGATACCTTTCATGCCTAAAGCAGGACTAGAACTCAATCTCCTGTTTTCTAACTTGATGCCTTAACCACTATACCAAACTGGCTCTCTATATGACAAAATATAATAAAAGTTCTCATATAATTGGGTTTGTTAAAAATACAAATATAATTGGGTTTGTTAAAAATACAGTTAAAAATGAAGATATCAGATGCTTAAATCAGAAGAGAAATATGTTTGTCAAAAAAATTATAAGGGCTATATAACTTATATTAAGATGGACAATGAATTATTTTGAAAAAATATATCAGGGATTTACTGTATGCTGCTGAACTCAGAAAATGGCTCACAAAATATATTAAAAACAAATTAAACATTAAAACCAATTTAACTCAAAATTAACCAGGAGGGGACATAATAACAATTTGGCTATTTGGCAACATGTATGTTAATATTAGGAATAAGGCAATTGCAGAAAATTGTAGAAAAGCTGAATATAGTTTTTGTGGTTGTCTATTATAGAATTAGTAGAGCCAGATACTCATGTCTAAACTGAAATTTTTAGGAAAGCAATTTGAGGAAATAAGGCAAATATTTGTGACCAGGGATCATATTCTAATATATAGTATTGATTGTTCTGAAAGCTGGAGCCTCTTATCTGTGTAAGAGATCTTAATTCAAATGTTAAATTATTTTTTTAAAAAATGGATAGTATTATCCTAGATTTATCTTTGTATTAAAACAACTGAGAAAAATGGTCAACATAATGCTAGGAAATAACAAATTAGGTTAATATCTAGTCTGAGAGATTAGTGGAAGAACAAGTCTTGCAGAAGAAAAATCAACTTTTATCTATAAAAAGTAAATTTTATTCCACTAACATCTCACAAATAGGAAGGACAGAGATATGGTAAATGTGTATTTATGTCATGAAATGGTAGCCATGATGGATGTGCTGTCACAAAATACTACAAAGGGAGTTGATCCCTGTTTCTGCCATCCCAGGAGGCCCAGAGGCATGAATTGAAATTATTATGCTTGGTGCTCACCGCATTGTATTGTTTATATTCTGATAGACTTCCATAAAGTTTTAATAAACTCTAATCCATGTTTGAATCTGTTAAATTGTAGTCGTAATGACCATAGCATGTGGTCCAGGTTACAATGATGTATGTTATCGGGAGGCAGACTGCATAATTTGTATAATTTATGTGATAGACGTGCCCTCCCCTCTCCCCTGATATTTATGATCATGACATGAAAGGATTATGCTTGGACTGACAAAGCCTGAAGAACAGAACAGTGAATAAATTCAGTTCTTCCAATGGAGAGATGTAAACAAGGTCATCATTGGAGCTTAGACTTTTTAAATGATGACATTTAAAAATACTTTTTCTCATTTAAAAAAACTTTTTCTCAAAAGTTAACTGGAAGAAAAATCTTGATTAAAAAGTGATGATGCATATTTGGGTTGAATCCATGGGATGCTTTAATAAAAAAGCTGACTCAGTTTATGACTGTCATCAGGATGGAGAATTCTGTCAGAAATTATTGGCAATATTATTGAAAAGGTGCTATTACCAAAATGAAAAAAGTATTGGAACATCTTCCCTATAAGGAATATATGAAATGTTTAATTCTTTTCAACCTAAAAAAATTGAATAAGAGATAAATGAAAAAAGATTCAGAGAAAATTATTCCGATAATCCAGAGTCCTCTAATACATCTAAAATGTAAGAGATTGTCCTGAGAGGAATTGTTCACGTTTCAGCTGAAGAGCAAGAAGTTCAGTATATGTTTCAGTCTAACAAGATCCACCAGACCATCATCTGTATAGTTCCGTGCTTTGAAATAATTTGTGCTAGAATTTATTTGTAAGGTTAATCATGCTGTCACTGTAATAACTGTATTGATATGAGCATTCTAAAGTCTTATAGGCAAAAACTGGAAATCCTAAAATGGCCAAGAGAAGTCCTGCATCTAATGTTGACTCAAGTAATAGATTCCTTAACATTGCAACAAAAGTTTAAAAAGCAGGCATCTGGATTGGATTTTTTCAAGTAGAAGATGTTTCACCTTTTATCCAAAAGG
>JANHZU010007117.1:603091-624600 GCA_032468055.1 Acrochordus granulatus
GATCTCAGTATGTATATATGAGTATGGTGAAACAATAGCCAGACCTGAACTTTTATATTTAGAGAAACGGTACACAAATGAATAAAAGGAAAATAAAAAGGAAATAAATAGCCCTGAAAACTTTTTGACGTATTTTTTCTATTTATTTTTAATTGTACTGGACAAAATAATGAATTTTATCATATCCATTATCAAACACTATTATTAATTTGTTGGAAGAGAAAGTCCATAAAATGCTCTTCTGTGCTTACTGGAAATCTAGAGTAGGGAACTTTTAAAAATATTTTTGTTTGAATCTCAAATTCACAAATCTTTTCATGAGCTACTTTGATTCAGTCTCAAAAACTTATTTTTCAGAAGAGTTGGCAAAAAGGTGTGATAGCACCATTCCTGGCTACCAGATTCCTAATTTTTTTTGACCCCCATAAACTATCAGCTCTCCTATGATGTTTGTAAAACAGAAATGCAAAGCTCTTGAATGTGTGGAATCATTTGCATTGCTTTGTTGGATTCTGCTTGTAGATAATCAGATGTGGTATATAACTTCTCATCCTGGAATATGCTGCTGTGTTAATATGCAGCTACATTTTTCAGATAGTTTTAGGAATCGCCATCTAATATGACCTCTTAATAAAGGAGGAAATTAGCTCGGGTTCAAATAAGTGCATTGAGTCAGATATTAAGTCTATTTAGTTCTTAAGAAAGTGAAGGATTGTAGTCTTCCCCACGCAAAAAAGGCAATATTGAACAAGGATATATAGATTGCATGCAAACTGATTTATCACTAATAGAAGTATTAAGCCAAACAAAAATGGAGCAAAAGAAAGCTAAAAAAACCACACAAATTACAGGTCTGAGAACCAAATGTTGAGAATATCTTTTAATTCAGTTGTTAAATATAGGTCTGGGTATCTGGGGCTACAGTCAATGACAGGCAGTTAAACTGCATTATAACAGTCAGCAAATGAAAAGAATTGATTTTGCCTCAAATATGTTGTAATGTATCTTATTCACGGTATACTTTGAAATTTTGAAAAGCTAGAGAGGGGAATAGTTTCCAAAATAAGGGATTTAGCTAGTCTTGGGAAGGCCTAAGACCTTCAGGAGATTAATACTTTGAATTTTATTCTTTTCATGAAAATAAGGATTAAAACCAAAGGGAGCACCTTGAATAGTAAAGTGGCTGCACAATAGCTGTGCGATGAATATTTCTAACTGATGGTGTCAACTTTCAGTAGATAGTGGCAGGAATGAACAAGAGAGCTATTGCTAGTCCTCTTCATTTTAACAAAAATTAAATATGTTTTCTAGATTGAGTCCAGTACAGTAAATCTCCAATATTCTACTACTACTTTGGCACATGTCTTTCACAACTCATTCTTGAAAACCCATGATTCAGATGGATAGACAAACTCCTCTAGAAATTCAGAGAAAACAGCTGCAGAAATAACTGCTCCTTCATATTTGAACATGCTTATTTCAATGGAAAAGGTAATTAGTGGGGGAAGGAAACATCAATATTGAGAAAAATTCAGTGGAAAAACTGCCCTGCTCCTTATGATTTTCTCAAATATCTAATGGCAAGTTTAAATAATTATTTCTGTTCTAGAGACATATTTTGAAATGTGATTTTAATTTAATTGGTTCAGATTAAGCTAATGACAGTAATTCCTCCTTACTTAGATAACTTTTTCACTTTGTTGTGATAAAAAGTTACCTATTTTTGCCACTTAACAGTATACAGTATGTTCTTATTAAAATAATGGAATGCATTTTATGGATTTAATTTAAAATAGTTGAAATAAACCAATAGGATCTGGAGTGGTCCTGGACTGTTAAAGAGAGTGTACACCCAGATTTCTGCAGCCAGCCCTAAAATTACAGTCTCATGATCCAAGAGCTTGGAGATGGTTAGCATAGAAGTCAGTCTCTGTGAATATTCCTCTAGTGATCATCTGAAACAGGGAAATACTGTCATTTGTTACATTTCAAGAGTGGGTTCCTAAGATCATTTCTAGAGGCATGACGTGTTAACGGTAGTATAAATATATGGACTGGATTTATACTATTAACTAAATTATCTTCTTAGCCAGTGTTGCTCCATTGCTTATTTGCCAGCTCTTCCCATCTCTCTCTTGCCTTTTGATTGGACAGTAAGTTTATAGGTGGGGAATGGTGATAGCAGAACTGTGCCAATGCTTGTGGGGAAAAGGAAGAAAGGTAGGAGGAAGTGGAAAAGAATGTAGTGGTTAAGGTGCAAGCCTAGGAACTTGGAGAATGTGAGTTTTAGTCCTGCCGTAGGCTCAAAGCCAACTGGGTAACTCTGGGCCAGTCACTCTTTCTCAACCCAAGCTACCTCGAGGAGGAAGGAGTATTACATATGTTCACTGCCTTGATTACTTATTAAGTACTAAAGGGGAGATAAAAATCAAAGAGAGGAGACCACTGAAGTAAAGAGGGTGAGTCCTTGAGAAGAAAGAAATGGATGGGTCTATGAGAAGAGAAGGAATAGAAGCCAAGGCCAGTTGGCCACAGTGAGAAGTGGGTAGGATAATATTAGTGATGAGGCCAGGGATCATTTTTCCCAACATAATTATCGACTAACAGAAGAAAAAAAGAAAAGAAAGTTAAAGGGATTTTCTGCTTCTATTCGAGAAAAGGAGACCCACAACTAAAACAGATAATGGCAGCCTTCTCATGAGGATGATGCTATACTGAGAAGACATTTTCTGGTTACTCTCTGGCCAAAAAAAGCTTCAGACTGCAATGAGTTCAAGAAAGAAAGCAGGTTGTGAATTGCAGACAATGAAGTTCACCTTGTTTTAGGCACATAAGAAGAAGGAAGGAAATAGGGGAGACAGGGAAGATGAGCAAGAGAAGACTGATTTTTCTGATAAAAATTTGTGAGAGACTTAACACAGTTTTTAAAAACCTGGGTGGGGGGAAATTCTAGATAATCCTAATCCTGCTCATATCTGTAATATGTACAGTACAGCTTGATGCATTCTGCTTTTATCACCTTGCCCCTGAAAACTTCATCTCCCCAAAGTGCTCACAGCTGCTAAAAGGAGTATGTGTATATTCCTGTGTATGCAGAGAGGGACAAATACACATCTTCCCTTATTTACAGAACAACCTGTTTTTGTGTGTGTATACGTGTATGTGACTCAGAGAACTGACACTTTAAGATACAAAGTTGAGCTGGAAAAAAAAACCCTGTTCCAAATAGCTCCATGATCTCTATCGCTGAGTAGTGGCACGACCCTAGATAGCCATAGTAGTCCAACTCCAACCATGTTATCTATATCATTATTATATCACCTCTATTGCTGTTTTGGGAGGTGCTTTAATCTCAGCAGGTGACACAGTTGGTTAAGCTTGTCTGAACTTGGAAGTTAAGCAGTGTCTGATCAGATTAGGACTGGATGAGAAACCATCAGGCTTTTCTGGGTAGTAAACTGTGACAAAGGCTATTGACTAATTTTACACCAAACTAGTATATATCAACATAGCATAAATAAAATAGCATAAAAGAGTATTTTATTTATTTAGATTTTTTTTATCCTGTCTTTGTTTTTATAAATAACTCAAGGTGGTAAACATACTTAATACTCCTTCCTCCTCCTATTTTCCCCACAGTTACAACTATTACACAGCTTAAGAAGAATCCTGCTTTATACCTGAATGAGTTATTGTGGGCATGTCCACACATTACACAATACCATATTATGGAATAACATAATTGGAGCCCCTTTTCAGAGGATTTTTTTTCCTGTATGTCAATTCATGTAATGAATGTAATGTAATTCTTTTGATACTGCCCCAAAAGGTTGATTTGGGTTGTGTGAGATGTAGTGATAAATGAATGCCACCCTCTTGCCTCTGAGCTTACCTTGCCTATATTGTTTGGCAAGTACTTTGTCTAACGCAAATTATCTCTGAATGCTTCCAAATGTACGTTGGTGCTTTTCAACCCCATTAAAATGGAAAGAGGGTTGTCAGCTTTTCAGTCAGCCTTTGTAACAATGGATCTGTGTATTTTTATCAGTTGAATGACTGAAAAGATTTAATCCAAGTAAAATTTAGTGAAAGGTAGAACACACCTTAAATTAAAAAGGAAGAGAGGAATATATTGAAGTCGTTATTCACTAGGAGTGGAGAGACCTAGGTTCTGCTCTCTTCTTAGCTTTATGGAAACTTATTTGATAACGTTGTTGTGAAAAAAGTTGAAGTGCTATGTAGGCCACCTTGAGATTTTGAAGGAAAAGTATGATATAAATATTTTAAAAAATTAAAGACATGAATTAATCACAGTTGCCTAAGTTCATACATATTCAATCATAAACATTAAAAATTATAATGTTTAGGTCACATGACCACAGAACCCTTATGCTAATAAGGCCAGGTTAAAAGTTACAGTTGGCTGAGTTGACCCTATATAGTATATTATGTCAGAACTAATCAAGTCAGATGCAGTCTAGCATAAGCTTTGTAGTTGCGACTGCAAATGAGTTAACTAAAAATAAACATACTGGCAACTAATTCTTAAGAAAATGCCCCTATATGAATATATTCCGTACACCTAATGGAAAGGGAACCAGTCCACGTGGCTTATATGGAAAAAAAAAAGCTCTCATTTAATGTGCTGGAAAAAGTTAATGTTGTTCTAGGATAATGTGAGTTCCTGCCTTCATTTGTGTGATGCGGGCCCATAAGCAATTCTTCTTGTGGAGTTTTTGTACTTTGAAACATAAATCTGCTGAAGAGCTACAACATAAAATATGTTGTTATATTCACAGCAATTTTTCCTTGTCCCAAAAAATAAAGCTGATAGTCATGGCATTCTGCCTTTTATCTGGTATGAAAACATCAGTATGATTATGGAAGGGTTGAAAGTGAAAAGAAGTATTTTTCATGAAGAAGACAAACCTTGTTATTGCTAATACTAGGACAGTATTTTGCTGAAGATGGCATTCTAGTCCGGAGAAAGGAGGGAAGGAAGGGAGGGAGGGAGGGAGGAGTCAAAGGAAGGAGAGAAATCAATAAAATGCAGCTGTAGGATCATTATAAGGAAGGTGGGAAGGGAATCCTTCCAGCACAAGAAAGACATGTCCCTCTGTGGTTACTACAGTGACATTAACCATTCCTTTGCTTACCCTCTTATTCTGCAAGCGTCTGCTTCTTAACTCTGGTAACTGAGATAGCTTCTTTCCTAATTACTGAGTAATGCAGTGTTGGCAAAAGGTGATACACAGTTCAACACAGGGAATTGCAAATATATATCTATAAAACATTGGAAGAGAAAGAGAGAAACAGTTTAGTGTTTGGTATCTCTGCCAAAAAAAAACATTGTAGGAAAAAATTATAGGAAAAAAAATATTGTTGCGAAAGCTCCTTAACTGGAAAAGCATGACAAGTGTGTGTTTTTCAGCTGACAGACCAAAATAAGAGTTGTATAGGAAGATCTCTTGAACCGGAAGATCGGCTGAACTGAAAACCCAATCCCATTAGCATTCAGGGATAGACCGCTGCCAGGTACCTCTTAAGAGGTATCTTGGAAGCACAGTGGCTTTTGTTGCTATAGGAGATGAAAAGGTATTTCCTGTCCCAGGGCTGGCCAACATTAGGTAGAAGACGAAAGAAGAATTATAGCAGTCAAAATGTGTGCAGGGCCAAGAAATTAGGGCTGCCATTGCCAGTTTCTTTTCTCTTGTAAGCTCCTGTATGTACTTTTAGCAGACCATGAAAAATAAAAAACTGAGCAAGTAGTTCTCCTAGGATGCAGATGATGCAAACTTTCACTTCCAGTAGAGACCTGCCAACAGTCAGAACTGGGCTTCAGTGAGAAAAAGCAAATGGCAGGACAAACTTCTTTTTTTATAGGTAAGTGCCATGGTCTAAAGAGAAATACTTGTATCAAGAAATGCTTGTATCAAGAAATTTCTAATGAAATTGTAGATTTTCATCATGAAAAATATTTTTTCAGCTGTGTTCTGTTTTGCACCAAATTATTTAATGCAACCTAAACAGTGAGGCATCACCTTGATGTGGTTGTGGGGCTTGTGTGCTTTGAGGAAGATGAGAGATATGCCAAAGGTTCAACCATATTGGACAGATCTCATCAGAGGAGCCAAACAAAGAGTGCCTTGGTAAAGAACATGATGCTGGGAAAGACTGAAGGCAAAAGTTAAAAGGGATGGCAGAAGATGGTTAGATAGTATAGTCAGTGTGATGGGTGTGGATTTGGGCAGACTCAGGGAGGCAGTGCAGGACAGGGAGACCTGGCGTGCTGCAGTCCATGGGGTTGCAAAGAGACATGACTGAGCAACTGAACAACAACAAAACATTTTGGATTTACCACAGTTATTCTTGATGGAAATTATAGGAGTTACAGGGTATGTTGTTGGGAGAAGGGTGATCTAATAGGTGGAGGAAGTTTTTAAAAACTGTGGGGCACATATAGAATCTCCCCTCTCTTCTATTTCCTTCGTTCCACTCCTAGGATGAGCAATAGCTCTTGGCACTCTTTGCACTCTGCCTTAATCGGCAGATTTATTTCCTATGAGCCAGGCAATTTACATGATTAGAAAAGTAAGTCCTTTGTGAGCTATTTTCTCCTCTTCCTGGCAGAAGTCTTTTGCTTTGTAACATTTGGTTGGCAGGCAAAGCCATTTATAGGATGGTATTGAAACTATAATGATAGCCACATTGGTCTATGAGAAAAAGAAATCCAGTGTCCATAATAGAAAAATCCATCTTGTTATTGTTTAGTCCTTCAGTTACTTCCAGCTCTTCTTGATCTGATTGATGGACATCATTTCACTAGGCATCATTTCACTATCATTTCTTGGGTTGAAGGTTGGGAGCTCAGGATTACCATGATTGGGGCCAATCAAAAACAAAATGTGTTCAGAGTTTTGAGTTCATTGGAGATCTTTGTTAGATTATAGCATGGGTGAGTTAAAAAAGTGAAAAATAAAAAAAAATGGAAAGGCAAAGACACCAAAAATTAGGCTCGCTGCTTTAGCTGTGAGGGATGCAATCAATTCAAAATCAATTTTAAAACAGATGTTCTAGAATGAATGTAATAGATGATGGTAGATCCTCCCTGAACACTTGAAAGTTATGTCTGTCTGTTTATCTGTCTATTAAATTTATACCAGTTTTGTTGGATATTGCTTTACAATACAAAAAGGGCTACCCATGTTGTCCATTTTCATTTGATTTCATTATATTCTTGTGCTTGAGTGATTACTTAGATAAATTTCTGAGATCTGGAGTATAAAGATAAAGGCCCCAAAAAATAAAACCAGGTATTTATGGACACAGTTCTCCATACACTATGAAATCCATTTCTATTTCAGAACTTTTACTGAGAAATGAATTTTTGGAATATAACTGCTTTGTGGATATAGGATCAGTTTAACTTACAGGGTTGTTGTTGTGGGGAAAATAGGAGGAAGAAAGAATATTAGGCATATCCACTGCCTTATTTATGAAAATAATAAAGACAGGATGAAAAATATCTGAAAAACCTCGAATACAATCAAAAGTTGTAACACAGATCAAATGGTATTTTATTTTATTGATTTGAACTTCTAAATGGCCATGAGAACAAGTTAGAGACCTGATTAGAATTTCTTATAAGCAAGAAAGTGTGAGTAGGCCACCATACTTCCTCCTTTTTTCTCATGCTTTGTTTGCAGGAAGTTACCTAGAAACAGGATCAGTCCAAAATGGTCTAGACTAGCAGACAATTCTACTTACCCCAATCCCCCTAAAGTTGAGAAATATATAAGATAGGAATTTCAATATAGGATTATTATATGAGTATACCAGCGTTACATACTCTAGTAATGCTTTTTTAATTAAATATCTGAATCAAGCCACTGAATATGTAAAATGGGACCTACACTGATTTTCTAGAGGGTTGCTTTGAAGATAAGGATCGTCTCCCAAAGTTCCTCCCCTTCCCAGCTCTGAGTGAGGATCAACATTTTTTTAATTCATTTCCTGTTCCATTTTTTCTCATTGATCCAACTTTAGTTAGTCAAAGGAGAATTGGCTTGTATGGCAGGGTTGTCTGTGGTGTGCAATCAAAAAATCAAGATTCAGATATTATATGTAAAAAACAGGCAGAACTCCACCCCCCTGTTGTGACCACCATCTTGATTTTGTTGATCACACCCTGTGGATGCCCTTGGCGTTTGATAAAGGATGGGTGCTGCATTTACATTTCCTAGTGGCTGTTTTAAAATAATCTGTGTATTGTAAATCTCTTTTATGCAGCAGCTCTTCCCTGTCCCTAGATGTTGGTTTTCTGAAGAAGTAGAAAGAAATGTGATCATGAGTAACAAAGCCCTTGTCTTTTAAAATTTCAGCCAAACATTAAATGAAAATGGTTCATTGTTCTTATTAAAAACCCATGTACTTTATTTTATTCCTGAATTCTCACAGGAAAATAATTAAAATTGAAGCTGATGAAGGGGCTGGCTTTAGATGATATATTACACTGTATGAAAAATGAAAAGTCACAAGAAAATTTAATACACCTATATATACTTGGAATATACCCATATGCAAATGAAAGTGATGTAATATATTACTGATACTGCCCAAGTAAAAATAACATTTTTCAAATCACACTCAGTACAAAAACCAGGCACAGAAAGGCAAGAGGCTGAAATGTGGAACTAAACAGTCTTGCTTTCCTGTTGCTACTTCTTTGCTGGGTTTGGAGATATAGTGAATTGCTACAAACATATGCTCAGTTTGTTCCTAGGGATGCATCTGGTTTGCTCTTATAAGAACATCTTCAGAATAAAGTGCAGCGCTCGCTATCAAGTCCTACCAGAACGATAGTTGTGATTGACAACAGTGGGAACATTCACCCTGGGTATGAGGTAGGAGAATGGGATTGATTAGCAATTAATAACGGCTAAGATGGATGGTAAAACCATCACTGCTGAACAGCCTTTGTGCATTTCTGGAAGAGGGTGAAACCTCAGGTCTTTGCTTTTTCAGGCTTAGTTCAGCATCCTCTACCATAGAATACCCTCATTCATCAAAGACTGAGGAAGTAGGACTTGCTGCACAAAAGGGCTCCTCTTTCGGCTTCTCAGCATTGGCTTCTCTCCATATTTTCTAAACCCAGTTCAAACTCCCCTCTGTGCAGATAAAAAGAAATATCTCTGAGCCAGCGTCAGCTGCTCATTTGGGCTGGCGGTCATCGTACTTATATTTTTGTCATTTAGTGCATCATATTATTTCATTAGACTACATTTATTTTGCACAATGGCCATGATGGGGCAATTATCTCTGGCTTCGAGGCTGACTCAGAATGATCCATTCCTTTTATCATTTTATTTTTTATGTCTCTGAGTAAGTTTTTGACTCCTGATGACTACTTGGACAAGTCCCTGCAATTATCTTTGTAAGGTTTTTCAGAAGTGGTTTGCTACTATTTTCTTCCTAGGGCTGAAAGAAATGGCTGGCCCAAGGTCACCTAGATTGCTTTGTACTTAAGTGGGACCAGAACTCATGGACTCCTGGTTTCTAGCCAGATGCCTCAACCACTGCACCAATCTGGCTCTGCTAATGGTTAGTTAGGGGCCTCTTAATGGTATTTGATGGAACCAACAGAGGAGCCAGCACCTGGGTCTGGCAAAAACTGGGAAGTATGGAAATTGCTGAATAGATTGCACATGGGAGTAACAAGATCCAGAGATACTTTGAACAAATGGGGCTATTTGGTGGCCTCTGTCCTTTGTGAGTATGGAGACATGCAGACAACATATGTATACTTGTTCTTTGTGCTTTGATCAATGCATATTTGAGGACCTCATGGCAGCATGACAGAATGCAATTAATGTTGCCAATAAAAGATCTAACTGGTATATATTAACCTTTATATTTTATACTTTAAATTTTATGTTTTATAGTATACCTTATTGTGATGCTTCTGACATTCATAGTAATAATGGTATTTGAGATTGCTGCTCCAATTATAGCCTTATGCCTCAGTCTAGATATTGAAAATGGAAAAGCTTGAGGAATTTTCCATTCAAACTTACTGGCTGCTTAATTCTTTAAGGAAGAGGACATAGGGCAATAATAAAAAATCATTAGTCAACTTTCAACTGATCTTGAAAAAAGCTAAGGAGGGACAGACCAAATTACAGCTTGGATAGAAGACTATCAGGAAATGTCAGGGCTACAGGCCAGTTTGGGAAGTCATAAGCTCCTAGAAAAAGGCAAATGGCAAATCACTTTAATTTTTTTTGCCAGGGAAACTGTGGAGGTTAATGGAGTCACCAGAATCAAGCTTGCCTTAAGGGAAACTGACCTTTAAAATCAAAGTTTCTTCAGGAGGGGACAATGGATCAACTCAGCAAAGAAGGGCAATGTGGACACAGAATTAAGGATGTGACTAATTAAGTGGGGCCACTTCAGATTTTTCAATTCTGAGGTCTGTTATGGTCACATTTGATAGCATGTTGTCATGAAATGAGGGGATATTTTTGAAATATTAAAAATAAATTACATAGGTTGCTATCAGTCAGGCTGAACTTCTTGGTCCTCCCTATCCCCCAGGTACCCGATATATCTCTTATGGGTGCCACATGTCCTCAGATGCCTCTCAGATCTTAATATCACATCTGACTGTTAAATATAACTGACTGATCAATTGATTATGTGTTATCAAGTTGTTTTCAACTTTTCACATTATTTAAATACATTGGAAGCTAATACGTTGCATGTATGCTGCATTAGTCAAACTGTGCCTAAAATACTTTGGTTGGTTCTGATCATACATTTTAGGAGGGGCACCGAGAAACTGGTATGTGTCCAAAAAATAGCCAGCAAGGTGATATGGAGCATGGAAGGAAATGTGATTAATGTGAGGAAGGGTTGGAGACTTCGGTTGTATTTAACGCAGAGAAGAGACATGGACATGATAGTTCCCTGAAGATGCCCCGAAGATGTAACCTAGTTAGGTAATAAAATATCTGCAGGAAAACAACAAAGCTCAGAGAACACTAAGGACTCCAAAGCAGGAAAATTGCCTATTAGTAAGAGCTGTTAAACAATGGAAGCAATGATTTTAAAATTCTAACACCTAGAAACATAAATGTGACAAATCCTTTGAACAACCTGGAACCTAAATGCAACCCATGAGGGAGGTTTTATGAGAATTTTCCTTTAAAACTTCTAAGCCACATTTATTGGAGGAAAAGAAGACTAAAAAAAGGGAATGTGCAAGATCCCAAACTAAATACAGTTTAACTAAATTAGTTTCACTCCACTTATTTGAAGAGTAACTTGAGTGTCAGAACATAAGTACATTTATTTATTTATTCAACTTATGTGTCACCCATCTCATCTAGAGGTGAGTATATTTTGAAGTAGTGCAGTAGAAACAGCAGAATTAATTTTTTAAACTTACATGCCACCCATCTTGTGGTTCGAGGTGACTCTGGGTGGCTGAGTGCCTTCTAAACTGAGTTGAGGCTTTTTGGAGACATTCCTGAAAAGTATTCCAGCAGCAATGGGCTGCAGGTCCTTCATCCTTCTTTGAGCACATTTGGCATTGCACCTGCCACTACAAATAGAGAAAGTAATTGGGAAGAAGAATCTTTGCTTCCTCATTCCAGCTGTGAAATGCCTTATAGAACAGAGGAGATATAGTAACTGTTCAATATCGTTTTGGTATGGGATAGAGGAACAGAAGATAAAGTGAGAACTGGAAAGCCAATGTAGTATTTTTAAAAACACTGCAGAGCAGATGTCATCCTATAAGTAATTGCACAGATATAGGATGAGATGTGAAAAAGCTGGGCACCGTGCTTGCCAACTAATAGGAGTCAGTAAGATTTCTTCAGTAGTTCTGGTTAACATGTTAGTCTACGGGAAACTTGAGGAGTTGATTGCGAGGCCATAAACAGGTTTTGGAATCTTGGCGCTGTCAGTTTGACTGAGTACTGTATCTCCCACTTAAAAATGAAAGTAAGTCTCCAGCATTTCATCTATGTATAGAATATTATATGTATATTATATGTATATGTATAATATATAATAATATTATATGTATAGAATATTCATCTATGTATATTCTCATCAATCTAGATCATGATTCGTAGCAAAATTGCAAACAAAGCAAGCTTTCTTAAAAAGGCAATTGGACTTTTATTGTAATCGGAAAACATTTTGTCTCCTATCCAGGAGATTTTTTTCAGTTCATTTGGAAACGAAAGGTAAGCATTTCAATCTTGGATCTGAGTGCTTCAATATTGTTTGTTACTGGCTAAAATTCAAGGTGTTGGTGTTCACCTTTAAGTCCTACATGACTTGGAGCCTGACTATTTTTGAAACCATTTGTTGCAAATAGAATCTTTCTCCCTTGTGATTTGGGACAATCGTCTGTTCTGGTGTCATTCTCTATTTATTCTTGAAAATCAGTCTCCATCTCTCAATTCATCAAAAAATAAATTTTAAAAGGGGGGTATTAGACTTCTCACTGGATGTTCAAAAAGTGTTGATTATTGTCTTTCTTATGTTGGAGAGGCAATGATTTTTGGAGGAATATATAATTTGATCATGTCTATAGTGCTCCTAGTTTAGCAACTGTCTCATTTAGCGACTGCAGTTATAACAGTAATGAAAAAGTAACTTTACGACCAATCCTCACATTTACAATCTATAAACCAAAAAAAAAAGCTGAAATAAGTTGAGGTTTCACTTACTGACCACTTCACATAATGACCAAGTTGCTGGTCCTGATTGTGGTTGCTAAATGAGGACAACTGTATTGGTAGTTTCTTATTGAGTGGGAGTAAGTTCAAATTCACAACGTTAACATGCTGTAAATTATAGTTCAGAAATCTGGAATTGATCCATGTAGGATTAACTTTGGACTTGTTGTGCTTGGACAGTTGGCAGAATGATTACTGTGTGTTCCTGGAAAGTTGCTTGTATATCAGACACTAAAGACTGATTCAGTGAAATCTGTCCACTTTCAGCCTTCAGACTGAATTTTTTTGGTAGAAATGAACAACTAAACAGTGCAATGTCATTTAATCAAGGTTTAATGTTTAAAAATTGAGTCATAGTAATGTTTATATAGATTTAATTATTGTGTCTGAATTGTAGTTATGTAAAATAATTCAAATGGCTTGTCTCTCTCCAGAGAATCCTCTGTATCGTTGAAGCTGGCAAGCAGGAGCAAAGAAGCTGAGACCAGACCAGACTACATGAAAATGTGATATTGATGGCCTCCATATCCAAAGCTGAGCAATGAGTCAGGAAGTAAGAGACATAAAATCTAATTCTAAGGCTGTTATAAATAGTTGGCATAATTCTACAATGGCTGACCTCTTTTATGGCTTCTTGCATCTGCAGTAGAAATAATTTATCTACCTACACCTTGACCTCGGATCCTCTCTGCAGCTCTTGAGTGCAGATTTGAGATCTGTTGCATCCCCATTGAGACTGAAGCTGTCACTGTCACATCTTCAGCCTCTCAATGCAGCATGTTATCCCCTCCCATATGCTTTGTCTCACACTTCCCAACCTTGTTTTGAAAAGGTTGTAATTGCCAAATTAGCACACAGGTCACACACCCTATCTGTGCACCATAGCATATTATGTTCTAGGTATGATTGCCATTGTGTAATAAATGATGGAGTTCTGGGTAACATCTCTGCAACAGAGATATTGTATGGGCATTGGGTCATAAATACAACCAACATTCAAATTAGCAGGTCAGTGCTAGTTTATTCCTAACATCGACAAAAACTCAGGCAGATAGGAATAATTTATATTTCAGGCAGTTATTAAATGCTGGCTTCTTGACCAACAAACATTAACATTAACTGAACATTCCCATTAAAATATATAACACAGTAAAAACAAAAACAGAAAATTCTAGATAAAAACAAACCAATGACCATTTCTTTTACCTCATTTCCCCATATGTCCATTGAGGATAGGCTCCTTTCTCTTGTATTAACCAACCATGCAACTGAAGGGGAGAAAAGGGGGATTTCTGTTTAGTACGAATAGACTGAAAACACAGAAGGAAGCAACCACCTCAGTTACATTTCTGATGCAGATAAATGCATTTTGAGGATCCTCGAGTTTAATTTTGAGAATTAAACCAACTCGTACTGCTTTGCTATTATATCTCTTCATTTTCTGTTTTCAGGAAGAGATAAACACCAGAACATTTGTAAAACCAGTGTCATCAATTAAAGCCAACAATAAAGGTCAAGTAATGTTCATGATCCCTTGTTGTCACCTTCTTCTCATTCCCAAAAGTCACCCAGGGATTTCTCTTTCTCTGAGCTTCTAGTCAACCTAACATCAACTATCCTGTTCTCCTTTCTTTTACTCTGTCAACTATTTTTACTTTCTCTTTTTCTCTTTTTCTTCTAACCATTTCTCTCCCCCCTGCTCCATTCCCATTTCTTTATTATGCTTTGAGCCATGCTCAAGTACTGCAAAGCAAGGCTTTGATCAGTATGGAAGTTAGAGAAGCTGCTTTGTCTCATAACCCATTGTGTAATGCAAACGGGTGCATGGCAATCTGTCTCCAGTGAACTACACATTCACAATTGCAACTGCTGTCATCCCAATGAAACTTGCCTTCATACAAGCAATAGAGACAATTTTTCTTCTTCTTCTCCTCTTCCTCCTCCTCCTCCAGACAAGAAGCTATCAAAGTATTCACACTGCTATTTAAAAAATATATTCAGTAGCAACTCAAAACAGCTTCTTTCTTACTGACTTTATTTGGTTGTTCTGCAAACTGTTGTTAAAACAAACCATGGCTTTGCATAACCTAGGAGTTCTCCAACTCTGGATTTGAGCTGCAAGCAATTGGGAAGGAGGATATTTAAAAGAGAAAAAAACCTAACCAGATTTTCAGATAAAACAGGAACTCTTCAAAATTTACTACAAATTGCTGGGCAAACTTGCAGTGGACTTTTGCAAAAAAAGTGGAAACAAAACTTGGAATGACTTTTCAAAGACATCTAAAGTAGCAGATTTAATTTTCTCTGGCTGTTGACTTGTGGTGTGATGCATAATAGGACATTTATAATCTTGGGAGTTATGAGTAGCAGTGTGTCTGTAAGTGACATTCAATATTTTTATCCATTATTTTAAATGTTAATTTTTTCCAAATGGAAATGTTTTTGCTAGGTGGTAAGAGAAAAATGAAAATATGACCAATCTATTGTTAGTGTTTATAAAGTAAGCCTATCTCAAGAAAGCATTATGAGAGTAACCTATCTTAAAAAAGTGACACATTTCTCAGATCTTTGAAGACTTGGATGTGTTCCCAGACCTGGGGTTCAGACTGCTAGTTAGACCACATGAAGTTGTTCTCATGTGCAGCAAATTGGTTTACCTCGATTACTTTTACAGGTTTTGATGTTTTATTTTGTTTATATTTGTATTTTGATTTTAATTATTGTTAGCCGTCTAGAATTGCTATGATGAGATAGACGGTCACATAAATTGAGTAAATACATACTTTTCTTGCCTTTTCTTTACATCTTTTCCCCAGATAAATGTGACCTCTTGCACTATTATGCCAGTGCTGCCTAAAGGGATAAAACTGAAATTATGGAGAGATTGCTCTCACCCTTCTCTTGAGTGAATTGGAAATGTCATCAATGCTACTTACCTGGAGGAAAGGGCATCATTTACAGACAAATTAGACAGGGAAATCTTTTGTGAACCTGTCCCAAAGGAATGGATGACTCAAAAGCCCTGGAGTATGAAATCTCTGATTTTTTTGGCCAACCAGTCCAAGACAGAAATCTCAGATTGATCTCTCTTTCCATAAATGATTGAAGTCACCAAAGAGAAACCAGCTTTGAGCACTTCTCTCTCCTCTCCCATTTTGGAATCCCTTAAAGTCTAGTTTCATTAACAGACTAGATTTAATCCTAGCCAATATGAGTACTAAGTGGACAAGGTCAGACAGGATCTTTTATCAAGCTGGTCTTGCAGTTTCAGACCTAAGGAGGCTGCTGTTGTCTCTTCAGAAGATTGCCTCCTCAGAAGAACATTCTTGTTGGGTGTCTAGAGCAGTCCTGCTTGAGTTGGGTTTCATAGCCTGGAAGATCAGCCAGGTTCACCAGTGTCCAGTCTCTGAACTGGTCTGAGTCCCAACTCCAGGAGAACCACAGCTTCTGGAAGCCAAGAAGTGTTTTGAGCCAATTTAGCTAAAATGCACTGTGAGCGTTGGCACCCCTCCTTCCCTCCTTTCAAAATTTACTAGATGCTTTGTCTGTCACCAGTCCTTGAGGCTCCCCCTCCTCTTTTCTATTAGTCTTTATATATGAACTGATTTGTCAGTTCTTCCCTATTTCTTTTTCTTCATCTTTTTCTGTTTCCTCCCCTCTTATATTACAAATAGGCTACTTTTCAGGTCCCTTTCCCTTTGTCTTCCCTTTTCTGTTGAATTTCTTGTTCCTGAAGCTAAGTTGCTCACTTGGTCTCTCTCAGGCAAAGTGAAGGGCTCCTACAGAGCTTGCCTTCTTCTCTAAATACTGCTGCTAATCCACAGGGTTAAAAAGCCTCAAAGCTGCTTAAATGCTGTTTCCCCAGTGAATGTATATCTCTCCTTCATTGCCATTTCCCACTGACTATTTCATTTCCTGCGGAGTGCTTTGTAAATGCTATCTTTGGTTTTACTGCTGTTCTCTCAGAAGGATTATATTATTTCAAAGGCTGTTTCCCATTGAGTGATATTTTCCAGTGGTTCCTATTGAATGCAACATTCCCAATGATTGCTTTGCAAACATTTTTCATGTTTTCACTGCTTCTCCCTCAACACTGTTTATTTTTTTAATGACTGTTCCCAGGTAAGGGTTATTTTCCCAAAGGTTCTTAATCTTCTCCTTCCTTGTCATTTTCTACTGACTGCTGCTTTTCTCATTGTGCTTTCTGGATTTTTTAAATATTTGATTGCGAGTCCCCCAATGCTGTACAGTGCTTGCTTTACAAGCACTGCTGTTTCTAAATCCCCATTGAGTGGTCTTTCACCTGTAGTTGCTCCTTTCTCCCTGGTATTGCCATTTATTTCCCTACTTTGTACTTTGCATATTTTTCTTGTTTTTATTGCTGATCCCTTTACACTTTCTTTTAAAAGCTGCTCCACAAGTGATTAAAAATATCCTGAGCAATGGCAATGGTGGAGACATCGTTATATACGAACTGTAAAAGCGGAAGAATGTCTATGTAGGTTCTTATTCCAAAGTCATGATTATAGCAAGAAACTGCAAAAAAAAATTCTCAAAAAGGCAACAAGACTTTTATTTTTTGTTTTTCTCTTTTGAAGATGTTTCATTTCCCATCCAGGAAACTTCCTCAGTTCAAAATAAATGGTGAGGGTGGGATGGCAGGAATTTATAACTTTCTCTCCTAGCAGGCTGCAAGACAAAGAAAGACTTAAGACGGGGGCTAATCTGTGCCCTCAGGGTCACCTGGATACACATGCATACTATGGCAAATGTCTTAGGAGCTGTGAAAGAGCTGCCTTATAAACAGGAGATAGTCTCATCCCCTCTCACTGTTTAGATAGGGATGTCATGTCTTTACATAGATTTTCTCAGAGAAGAAAACTGGCTTGCAAGAGGAATCAAAGAAGCATCTATGTTGATGATTTTTGGCAGCATATAATAATCACAGCTACTACAAATATTATCTGCTGACAAAGGAGAGTGTCTGCAGAGGCTTCCAGCACATATTCTACAATGCACTATGGAAGCTGCGGGCATTCGTGAGGCTGTCTCCTTCCTTTTACAAAGCATTTTTTGCAAAGCACTCCTGAAAAACTCTCCAGGGGCCCCTCTGGTGTGCTCGCCAGTGCACGATGGAAGTACTGGCCATTAGAAAAGCTGTCTTGCTTTCTCTTGCAGGAAAGAAGATGTTGGCAGCAGTCCTTTAGTTTACTGAGGCTTAAGGCTGGGAGGATCAAGCCCACAATGGTTTGGACTGGAAGAGGCACTCAATTAACAACCCATGATTGTTGGTTAACAATGGCAACAAGAGTGCCAAGATTGCATCCCTAAAGTCCCAACTGTAAGTCGATGACCACCTGCACTGTAACAGCTGGGAATAGCAACCAGGAGAATATGCTTCCTCTCCAAAATCACCTCAGTTATAGCAAGTTGTCAATCAACACAAGCTCAAGACCTGTAAGACTGATGCACAAAGGCAAGGAAGCAGCCACGGACTTCACTGCAACCATTTTAACATCAAAACTTGGAATCATCACTGAAAGATTATGCCCAGGAAACCTGTTAGTATTGATAGCTGCCAAAAGACTCGTGTAGTGGCTCTCTACCCAGAAGTGGCTCTCACTGAATCCAACTATCGTAAGATCTAAATGCAAACAGTCTTGCAGCTTTTTTTCAGCACAGGAAGATTTGCATCATCAGAACATGGAGAAAGTTATTATCATCCTCTGTCATCCCTACCACCAAACCAAAACTGCTCTGTACCACTTTGGCAAGCCTGGAATAGATAAGTGTGCTGAACAAGTAGAAGTCCATTCATGCAATATTAGATTTCATTCCTTAGTCCTTAACTGACAGAACCTAGTGCTAACTTCCAAACACGATAGTAAAATCTTACATTGAAACAATTCTACCGGATATATCCCAAAGATACCTAGTTGAAAGCAAAATAAGATAAATGCCTGAGGATTTTATAATTACGATATTGCATTAATTCCTGCTTTTGTGCCACCTGATGTCCAGATCTGTTGGATTCTTAATAATCTGGGACATACTAACTGAGATAATGGAAGAATTTGTTTGCATACCTAAGAATCTGGTTTTAGACGGCATTTGAAGGTCCAAACGTTAACAGAAATCTGGATATCATAATAAGTCATTTGCTTACCTCCTTTTTTAAACTGTTTATTTCCTTCTTCTTTTAATTTTGTGCTTTCATCTCTTCTTTTCTACAACAAAAATGTGTTTTAATACAATAATTAACTTTTGACAGCAGAGTTTGAAATTAAAATCAACTGTCCATGACATATAGCAACTGCCACAAAGTTTTTCACTGTTTAATATCTTACCTCCCATTAAAAAATTTATTTTTTAAATTTCTTAGGAACATCCTGACAAAATTTTGATGGAGTCTTTTAATTACTACTACTACCACAAATTACTTAAAATTCTGGAATTGATAATTTTCCATAATTACATTAAATTATTTTTTAATTTAAATAGCTTATGGGACATACTTTAAGAACCAATTCGTATTTAATACAATGTCAAATTGTTCATAGATGTTTTGCTATTTCCCAAGCCTGAAAATAGATTCTTTTGTACAGAACAGGTACTATTGCTTATATGAGAAGCATTTTTATTTTAAGAAACTTATATAACTACCTGTGTAATAACAACGTCACTGGATGACACAATAAACAGTAAAAATAACAAAATAATCCAAATACAAGAAAAACTCATGGAATCACTCCATGGTTGGCACTCCTCTATCCCCTCATACATGATCTTGTTGAGCTCCAGCCTCACCCTGCCTCGAAGCTTGTGGGAAAAGTCAGTTGGCCAAGGCCTTTCAGAAGGCATGGAGGCTGGAGGACTGATTAATCTATGGGAGAATGGTACTCCACAGGGCAGGATCAGGTACAAAGAAGGTGCACTTCTTTGCCTGCGAGAGTACAACATTTAAGGGAAGGGATTTGGAACTCACCCACTCTATCTGACAAGCAGATATCCTAAGGGAGATACAATCCCGCACGTAGCCTTATCCCATGGTTTTTATCGCTTTAAAGATAATAACCAGTACTTTTATTTTATTTATATTTATTTATACATCATATTTATATGCTGCCAATCTCCTAGCGGACTCTTGATGGCTCACAATTGACACTTAACATTAAACCCTGCCCCCCCAGCTGAGTGATTAATTTAGCCATTTTCCACTGAATGTTATCTTCTAGATTGCACTCTATGAATGCTATTATTGTTTTCAGATTTGGATTCAGATTCTTTATTGGCCAAGTATGGTTACACATGAAAGGAATTTGACTCTGGTACAGCTGCTCTCAGTATATTTGCAAGACAACAGTGAATAAAATAATAACATAAACAAAGTTAGGTATTCAACAGTAAAGTGTGCATCCAAAGTATGCAGCCAGTAGAAAGCAAATATTATAAAGTGTAGAATTAGAACCATACTAATATTGATGCTTACATTGATAAGTATATATACACATTAGGCAGAACACTGCTATTCCCTCAACATTATTTCCTGTTGTAAAACAATTTCCCCACTGAATGTATTTCTGTGAGTGCTACTTCTTCATTGCCCTTTCCCATTAAAATATTTATTTTTCAAGGAACAATCTATTAATATAGCAAATATTTGCAACCACTTTTAAAAGGAGACACTCTTTTATTGCTAGTGCAGAAGCTGAGCATCTTGAACTTGTAAACAATAATTGACTATCCTTGGCTTATTCCCCTCCTCCTCAAAAAGTGAAGTAATTAGGAGTCAGGTAAACAATTTTATAACAGGCCTGGTAAAATCCTAGGGCTGCAGGAAACTATGGGAAGACAGAGGAGCTTCTGTACATAGCTGTGCTACTATGCTGCTGCTACCACTAAAATAATTTGTCTAGGATACCTGCAAATATAGGCACTAGGCTCAGCCACAAAGTGTTAGGAGGTCTCAGAAAGTAGAGAGCAATGTTGACAAATGAGATATGTTGTAGGGTGGTGATAGTGGTATAACAATGGGGCAGATGAAGGTGGGCATCCATGTGCTTCAGCAATGAACTACATTACCTTGATATCACTGCTAATGGCTGCAGGAAGGAAGAAAGCATGTATAAAAGCATGGCACATAATTCAACATATTTCTCTTCCCCAACATTTACCAAATGTGGAGGGTAAGATCTGTCTGGAGGAAATGTAAGAGGATATGCTTTAGTTTGAAGAGGCGGAAGAGGATGCAGATGTGCTATAGCAAGGCAAAGATTTTGAACATGCCCAGCAGGTTCCACCAAACAATTATGATGATAAGTTCCTGCCCCATTATGCAAAACCAGTCTTGTATTGGGAGGGGGATGTAAAACATTTCAAATATACCAGCCATATTTACTATACGATACCATTTTTCCTTGTACAGGGACAGACATGAAGGAACCAAAAGTAGAACATGAACTGGAAAGAAAGGTGGAGATCAGGGAACAAGATAAGAAAGTACAAGCTCTTGACTAAGTTTTGGAGGCCAAGTGAATAAGCAGCATGTTTGGGGCTGCTTCCCAAGTCTGTCTTCATAGGTTTTCTAGTATGCTTAAGTTTTAACTTCCAATCAAGGTCTGCACCTGTTATATACTGTAATGTGTGCACACAAAATTGAAACCTACAAACACACACAAGATAGTCTGTGAAGACTCTCATTCATCCAGGGTAATTGCATCGCAACAAAAGTTTAAAAAACAGGCATCTGGATTGGAT
>JANHZU010007117.1:624700-641019 GCA_032468055.1 Acrochordus granulatus
CCTTTTGGATTAAAGGTGAAACGTCTTCTACTTAAAAAATCCAATCCAGATGCCTGTTTTTTAAACTTTTGTTGTGACACACAAGATAGATTTAACCCAAGGTTATGCTGGCAAAGTAGTAATAACAGAACAAATGGGGATGTAACCACCAAGGATTGCTGTTGCTGGATAAAAATCAGTTCTCTGTTTCTGCTATTGTGCTTATAGTACATACATATCAAGTATTGAGTGTCTACCTTCAGTCTTCTGAACTGAAGAGGTAGAATAGTGCTCAAAAGATTTCAACATCCCCTGCATGAATCCCATACTACTTGGATTGATTTATGATGCATCTGTATTTTCAAGTGCCGAAACCTGGCATTTCTGCAGTTGTGCCTTAACTGATGTTCTTTTTCCAAATTTTACCATCCAGATGCATGTTCTGGTTCAAATCCTTCCATTTTGTCTCTAGCATCCACATTGGTATTAGAACAGACAAGGAAAAAGAAGTATACTTCACATTGAGTGCTTTGTTGAGACTGTCATGAAACAAAGAGTGTCACTCTTTGTTAAGAGTGTCATAGAAAAATCAGTGGGAACTTCTGTGGAAACTGACTGCTGACTGTCAGTGTATTTCCACATTCACCAAGGATAGAGAAATGATGTGCCAGGCCATCTGAAGATTTCTGATATGTGTAAGACAACCAAAAACTCCATAAAGTTTCTAGAAAATGTCTGCTATGCTATACCTATTTCTGAAACAACAACAAGGTAGTCCTTACTACCTGGCAGCAGTGCAAATCTCCTATGCTTGGAGGGCACATGAGGTAGCAGCATCCAGAGAAGCCAGTCAGCAGTACCCTTAAGTTTTGTTAAAAAAAAGTCAATGTCCTAAATATATAGGTGGAAGGAACTACTCCAACATAATTCAAAAAGTCACGAAGCATCACTGGTCTACAGCTTACTTACTGGCAGCAAATGGAGATCTCTGTTTGCATTCTTCATAATCAGCTGCAGATATCCTTCCAAGACCCACAGAAGAGTTGTCCATATCTCTTTTGCTAGTGTCAGTAACAAGTTAGAACGATATCTATGTACTATTTGGGATTAGGCATTTTGTCCAAGTGATGTATATCACCATACGTTGTTGTAGGAGAGGTTAATTGCTTTACATTGCTGTAGAGACTATTTGTAAAAATAGATTCACTCTATTGAATAGAGTCCAGAGTGGACTACAATCTGTCAAAGGGCATAAAGTGTGACCTTGGTTGACATGGTTGCGTGTGTTTGTGTATATGTGTGTGTGTATATCTGTGTGTATATAGTATACAGGTCTACAGAGATAAGTACATTTTTCTGTGCCAATGACATTTATATGTAGAAGTATGTATGTCAAAGTAATAATGGGCCCCGCATATTCCCGTGGGTGTCAAGATGGAAGAAATAATGTTCAGTGCTACTTATTCACTCATGACTTGAATAAGTAGAGATGTTCAGATGCCACTCAATGCATCCTGAATTCCATCCTTTTTATATGTTTGTGCTCTGTCACAAATTGTTGAACAGTAAATGGGAGCACTCAGGATTAATGACGTGGTGTGTTTCTTCTGTGAGAGCAAGTGGCATCACGTGACATATTTTGCCTCTCTTCGATTATTTCCTTACTAGCCCTAATGGTTTGCTTTAATCAGGAGCCATGCTCCTTCCTCATGGAAGAAAAATGCAGTGCTTTTCATGAAGATTTGTGCAGTCCCTTATTACTGACCTGCAGTCAGGGTTTAAAATGGTTGTTTGGTTTCCTTTTTTTTTGCAGTATGAATTGGAGATTTGAGCTCCTCGTTTAATTTTGGGACCCAGGAAAGGCAACAAGTCAGCCAGAAAGGTGTCTTCTCCCACACCCAGGTTTACTTTCCCATGTAGATGAGTAGCCTTTGCACTTCTTAAGAAATGCTGAGATTTTGCAAATATTCAGTTAGATGTCCCCTTTCCTATTGTTACTCAGAGTTCCTTTTCCTGTGAAAGAAAGGGACTGCCTCTTCAGCAGGAGCCTCCCCTCATATATCATTAATGGAGAGACTATTTCCTGGGATTGCCAAACAGGAAATCAGCAATTACATCCTGAAGCTTCTTACTCTCCCCAAGGTTCTGTCACTGCCACTTTGCAATGCTGCACGATAAAATCATCTTAGTCTAGAAGAATGCAGATCAGCACAGTGTTCTGTGTCTCACAAATGATGTGCACAACTGCCCAAGCATTTATCATAGCAACTACATTTTTCTGTGCAATTGGCAGATGTGCTGTCAGTGTTGCCAGTGTGTCTTTAGTCTCCCTAATAATGAATGTGGCACAGTGTTATGACAGTGATTGAAAACACAATTGCAATTTTGCTTTCACCTGCCAAGAGGTGAAAGCCAGGCACACATGGGTTATAATCCCATCTGAGGGGAGGGATATACATATAATTGGGAAGCCATTGCTTGCATTGGGTGTGTATGAAGATGTCCTGAAGGCTTTATTTCCCCTATGATGAGCCTTTTCAAGAATAGGAAGATACCCTCCCTTTTTGTTCTTCTATATGCACGTTCAGTACAGCTTCATGATGATTTATCTCTGCTTTTCTCCCATATTCCTAAGATGCTAATATGCAAAATAATAAAGCCTCTTTTTAACATTTTTATGTGTATTCTCATTAATCCAGGACATGATTTGTCGCAAAAATGTAAAAAATGCAAAACTTTCTTAAAAAGACAACTGGACTTTTATTATTAGATATAATTGGAAAATGTTTCACCTCCTATCCAGGAGGCTTTCTCAGTTCCATGGGGAAACGGGAGAGATGGCAAGAATATATACTTTTTTTCCCAAAAAAGGGGCAGGATACAAGATACAGACCAGAAACATTCACACATCACAAGCTAAACATAGCGATAATGACAAGCAATAACAATTTAGAGATCAGTTTTGCCCTAAAGCGTTAGCACAGTAACACATCAGAGGATGCTGAAGTGGATGCTGAAATGTTTCTCTGCAAATGAGTTAAAGCAACATTGTAAGCAAGAGACAACTGAAATCTAATTATCCTGCATTAGTAGCTTCAATATTGAAGTTTATAGGAAGCCTACACATACAGATCAATATTTAGCCTTTGACCCCCACCTTCAAACAAGGAAGGTTTCATCAAAGAGAAATTTCTAATCAAAAATACTCTCAATAATTGTGGCTTTCCAAATTGGTCCTTTGTCAAAGCCAATGAAAGATTTAAAAGTAACCCTCCCACATCCATTGCTGAAGAAGATAACAAGCGTAGCAATGTGACCGTCCCTTATGTTGCTGGAGTATCAAAGAAAATCAGGAGGATTTTCAATAAGCATAACATACGCGTACACTTCAAACCCATGAATACACTGAAACTAAAATTAGTGCATCTTAAGGACAAGGTACCCAAACACATACTGATGTCTGTCATTTATGTCAAACAGTGTAATGAAGCCTGTTCAGAATTTTACATTGGGAGACAAAACAATCTCCTTGTCTTCAACAGCGTAAGCAATCTGAATCATCTGCAGTTCATTTACACCTTAAAGACAAGGAACATTCCTTTAATAACTACAAATTCCAGATTCTTGACAAAGAAACTAACTGGCTTCCAGAGGGATCAAAGAATCTATTTATGTTAACATATTAAATTTTCCACTTAGTGGGTGGGGATTAGATTTCAGTTGTCTCTTGCTTACAATGTTGCTTTAACTCATTTGCAGAGAAACATTTCAGCATCCTCTTCAGCATCCTCTGATGTGTTATTGTGTTAATGCTTTAGGGCAAAACTGATCTCTAAGTCTTTATTGCATATCATTATCATTATGTTTAGCTTGTGATGCGAAAATGATTCTAGTTTGTATCTTGTCTCCTGCTCCTTTTTTGAGAAAAAAATCGTATATTCTTGCCATCTCTCCCATTTACCCATGGAATTGAAAAAACCTCCTGGATAGTCGGTGAAACATTTTTGATTACATCTAATAATAAAAGTCCAGTTGTCTTTTTAAGAAAGTTTTGCATTTTTTGTATTTTTGCTACAACTTTTTAAAAATGTTGACAATTCAACTCTTGGTGTTTCCCACCAGGTGGCACCATCTCATATAACATACACTTACTGTATTTTAATTGCTCAGTAATTACATCAGTGTTGGACATCTATAGGCTCCCCCTAGCTTTATTTGCACCATGCCTTTTTTAAGGGAACTCACTCAGCTAATTGTTAATGTCTGCTCCTATTATTTCTTGTGGATTTCACAAACAGGATATTCTTGTCCTCTTTGGTTCATTCTCTAGTTATAACTACAGCACCCAGCAATCTTGGCATGCATCCTTTGTGATAAAGGCTTTCCCCCATCATTTATCTGCATACCTATTTATCATAGTAGATCATGCTAGGCTTTCAGAACATCTGCTTTTATTTAACATTTTTTCCACTCAGCTCCATGATTTATGAAAATTCTGGGCTCAGTTTTTTAGACTGCTGACATCTATGGCAACAGTTATTTCACAACTTTAAGCCCTGCAGGAACCTACTTGTGTGAAGTTGTAATGGGTTATGATTGCATACCATTAGTATTTGGTTGTTAACCTACATTATTTTTCTTATCATACCACTCCAAGAAATATGATGTGTCCAATGAATTGGAGATGAGCAACTCCCCTCTCCCTTCACTTGAACTGATATCCAAATACAAGAGCTGAAGTTGGCAAAGGGCCGGTCAGAGAAATATGGATGGGATTGTATTCTTTTGATTCTTATTCTGGTATCCTTCCAGGCCCAGTTTTGGTTCACCATCTAGATCAGTTTCAGCTGAAGTATCAGGATGCCCTTTGCAGGAATATTGGGTTTAACCACTTCTAGCCCATGCCTTTTTTCCATGTTGATTGCAAACTCTGGGATCTGTTGTCCTGCATATTTGGAAGGACAGCAATGGCTGGGTTAATAAAGCAAAATAGATATAGCCAGGATTTTAAAATATTTCCCTTTTTTTGAAAAATCACTTTCATAACAAGATGTTCACTGCTAACTAGTTTTAAAAAGGTTTTATACATATTATATTCAAATAAATAATACAGTAAATGTAGAAAAGAAATAAGGAAAAGAAAAAAAGGACATAGTAAAAAGAAATGAACAGAAAACATAAAAAAATATAAAGAATGGCCTCTGTTCTTCCTCTTGGTAGTTATGTGTGCAATTCTAATCAAACTTCTCTAAGATTACATCATAATTCTTTCTATAATCTATTATTTCTAATCAAATCCATAAATTACAAATCCTTTTTTATGCAGAAAGTCCATAAGGAGTTTTCAGTTATTGATGAATGTCAATAATAACCTTTCTCTGATCAAAGAAATTGGTTTAACCATCTTAGCAAATTCTGTCAATTTCACCAACCCTTTCTTTATGGTGGGCAATGCCAAATCTTTCCATCTTTTTGCAAATAATGATCTCACTATTGCAATCATATATTGAAATAATCTTTCATTACTCTTTTCTAACTGTGGAGCTATCAGTCCTAAAAGGGAAGTTCTGGCTTCAATTGAATATTAATCTTTAAAATCCTCTGTATCAATGTGTGTATTTGAAACATGACATTTTTAGCTTTTTTACCTGTCCACCAAGCATGATATAATGTCCCTTCATGTTGTTCCCATTTCCACCATATATTTGGAATGCCTTTATACATTCGAGATAATATATCTGGTGTCGTGTACCAAGTTTGCTACTATCTATTGAGGACACAGTGTTTTATTACCAGAAGATCTCTGCCATTCTAAAGCTGGAAAAACTTTAGGAAAATCTCAAAGTTTTATGGGTAAGAGTATTACAGTTAAATTCTTCTTGTTCATGAGAAACTAAACTTGTGAAGGGATTATAAACTCATAAAATAATCATGACAATAAAAGATGGATAAGGTAACTATAATTTCTTCCTTATAGTAGAGGGAGATTTTATATTGCTTTAATGAAATGAGTCAGCTTTTTTCTACTGCAGTTAATTTTTGACAATTATAGAAACATTTTAAGTCTGGTGAAGTATGATTGATGAAACCCAGAGATTTTACCCATAATACCTGCAAGAAAAATAACTTTGAATTTAAGATAAATTTTCCCCAAAACTTTAGACAGAAAAAAGGCTATACATGCTTATAGCGGTGTACAGAAATATTGTATACCACTCAGGTTCTCCACCGTGCTATGTTGCCATTTGGAGTTGCCTGTTCCACTGAAACCAGTCCAGAGATCTCCATCCTCATGATCAAATGTCTGCATAAGCCTCGCTTGTATGTGTACAGTATAAATGCATGCATTTATGTGCACACACCAGAGGCCACAATGCTGGAAAAGGTAGAACCAGGTCCAAACAGTAAAACTATTTAAATTAACGATCACTGATTGAAATTAAGTCTGTCAAATAAGGTACCCCATTTGAAAAATAAATCAATCCCTCTTCAGCATGTATGCATATAAACACAAACACAGAGACTTCTTTGGAACACAGAAATACATACCAAGTACCGTATATATAGCATGTATATATACATGTATATATAGTATATGACTTTTTATATGACGTATATTAAGTATGTGACTTTCCAGCCAGCAAGCCGAGCTCTTAACTGCTTGCGCCACTGCGCCTCGATTTACCTTGCCGTATATATAACATGTACATACACTGTAGATTTATTTTATAGTAAACCTTTGTAAATTAAATGGCTCTTACTTCTAGGTGAATATATATAGGTTGCAACTATGTTGGGGAAAATCTGTTTAGCCTTGATTGCTCCATGTAAACTGAACACTTGAGAAGAAATTCTTGGGGTATTTTGGTATCTTTTCTCACAAGAGGGAAATTTTATGTATTTTTATTTTATTTATTTATTAAATTTATTATTATAAATTGTCTGATCCAGGCCTGAAGGAAAGAGTAAAAGTCTGCAGGTCCTCGCCTTTATGTGTGAAGAAGGAAGTCAGGACTAGAATCTTCTTCTCAATCCTTCTCAGTGAAGGGACAACGGTGACCTCCCTCTCTTGCCTCCATTGCTGCCTCTTGCTTTCATTGTTTTCAGCTTGTGTCTATTCAGTTCCCTTTTAGCCATCTTGTTTGCAGATTGTTCTTTGAAGTAAAATTAACCTTGTTTTTGTTTCCATTAAATACTATAAATCCACATTTATGATTTATTTATAGCATATCATGAAAGCACTTTTGTTCACAGCTACCTTGTTGATCATTTTGACCGAGCACTTTTGGCTTTCAAAAGGAGAGGATGGATGTCATGCAAGGTCTTCATGAAAGAGAAACATATTTAAAAACATTCTTAAAGAAGAAAATATGAAAACCCACTCATTAGGTTGTTTTTGTACATGGAATTTAGTTAGTAAGTCTTGAATAAATAGAAGCTACAGATAAGAGAAAAAGACTCCTGCAACCAGACCTGCCCCGTTCCTGCTGTAACCATAGAATCAGCAGATGTTGCCTCCATTGTCTGGGGATATGCAGAAGGGGGAGAATGTAGTTTCTATGATAACATATAAAAAAGGGGGTTGGCTTACTGTTTCGGTTCTCTTAAATATCTGAGGACAATTATTCCTAGAAAGATGTGTTGTATGTTCATGAAGATTTTTATGGCAAGATTTTCAAACATGGCTTTTATCCTAGGGGTAAAAGGGAAGGACTGGCCCAAAGTCTCCCAGCTGGCTTTGTGCCTAAGGTAGGACTAGAACTCACAGTCTCCTGGTCTCTAGCTCAGTGCCTGACCTCTAACCCAGCACTTTTAATCACTATATTGAACTGGCTCTCAAATAGACAGATGGAGAGATGGTTGGATAGTTCATGATACATAGAGAGATAGATAGATATGTCCATATTAAATTCCATTTTATGCTAGGTTCTTTAGACAAATTGATATCAATAATTTCTTTTTTAATGGCATGGTCAGATTCTAGGGTTTTCTTTATTCAAGCTTCTATCACTTTCTAGGGAAAGTGGTAGAAAAGGTGGTTTCATGGCAACTCCAGAGGGTCCTGGAGAAAACTGATTATCCGGACCCATTTCAGTTTGGATTCAGGTCCGGTTATGGGAAGATACATCATTGGTCATGCTTGTTGATGATCTCTGGTGAGAGCAGGATGGGGTAGTGCATCCATCCTTGTTCTCCTTGATCTCTCGGTGGCTTTCGATACCACTGATCATGGTATCCTTTTGGGCTGGCTATGGGGACTGGGGGTGGGTGGCACAGTTTTGCACTGAATTGGCTCCTTTTCCCGAGGCTGGTCCCAATCTGTGTTAATAGGGAGGGAGAGGCCCAGTTCTCAGATGCTCCTATGTGGCGTGCTGCAGGGCTCAGTATTCTCATCATTCCTATTTAACATTTACATGCAACCACTGGGTGAGATCATCCATCACCATGGGATGAGGTATCACCAATATGCGGATAATACTCAAATACCCTGGTGATCCAAGTAATGCTTCTTCTGCCTTAACATGGTGCCTGGTGCCTATGAGAGTCAGGATGGGGGACAACAGGCTTCAGTTGAACCCTGACAAGACTGAATGGATTTGGGTGTCTGGGGGTTCAGGATCCAGGACTTTAACATTTTTGACTCTGGATGGGGTAGCACTGCCCCATACAGATCTGGTGTACAACTTGGGGGGTTCTCCCAGACTCACGACTCCTGCTCAAAGAGCAGGTGGCAGCTGCAGCTAGGAGAGCCTTTGCACAAGGCTTTGTGTTGTGTGCCAGTTGTGCCCTTTCCTGAACCAGGAGTCCCTACACTCACTCATGGCCTAGTCCTCTCACCTTTGGACTATTGCGATGCACTCCACATGGGACCACCCTTGAAGACCATTTGGAAGCTGCAGCTGGCATAGAATGCCACTGAGTGGATAGTTCTTGGGGTCTCTAAAACGTCCTATGTAACACCTCTGTTCCATGAGCTTCACTGGCTGCCAGTCTGCTTCTGGGTATAATTCAAGATGTTGGTTGTCACCTTTAAAGCTTTTCATAGTATGGATCCTGGTTAACCTAAGGAACCATTTCACTGTTATGGGGATTGCCTGCCCCACCAGGTCTGGCACAGGAAGCATGCTGCGGACCCCATCAGTCAAGGAATTTTGGCTGGTGGTGTCCAGGAGAAGAGCCTTCTCTGCCATGGTCCCAGTTCTTTGGAACATCTTGACCCTAAGGTAAGGTTTGCCCCCACCCTCTCAGCCTTCCAAAAGGGCTTAAAGACCTGGCTCTGCCAGTTGGCTTGGGGCCCCAATGGGGGTATGTCAACTTGGAGTTGGCTGGTAGATTAATTTCAGTGATTTTTATAATTGGTTTTTATCTGTTATATTTATATTTTTAATCTTTTTATTGTGAGCTGCTGAGAATACTTTTTAATTTGGTGGCGTATAAATTTAATAAATAAATACCCCATGTTAACAAGGTGGGATGGAAGTTAATTATCTAGACTTAATTATCTAGACTTGTACTACTGGATCTACATATTCTGTTTTGCATTTTTTTATGAAAGAAAATTAGATAAAATGAATAGCACTATGGTTAAAACTAGATAGTCATTATCTAGAATACATGAAGTCTTGGGAAATACCCAAGATTATAATAAAAGCTGAAGCTTATTGTATGCCCAGTAATATAAATAGCCAGAAATCTTTAGAAATTATTTGGAAATAAATTAAAATTGGAATATTATTCTTTGAAAATAAGGGGTACTTTTTTTTCTGATGAAGATGAGTTGAGAGTAGCCTAGACCATCTTATTGTTAATGATATTTGGAAGTCTTCTGGGAGGTTTTAAAAAGAGTATACTCCACCTAAAATCCATTGAATGGCAATCTATTCAATTCAAACATTGTTATGTAATTAATTTGCACCAGATATATAGGTGATTTAGGGAATTCCTATGATTTTGAGTATATTAGATAGTATTTTTAGAGGCAAAATGAACTATTTAGTTTTATTGACAACTGAAGATTTTTACAAAAACAAATATTGATATATTTGGAATAGTTTCTAGTTCTAATAAGTTTGCAAGTCTTAAAACCTTTACTATTTCTTGGGATTGTAAAATGCCATTAATTCATAAAACAGTTACCTGACTTATCTATTGAACTCCTCAGCAGATGATTAAAAAGGTTGGTTATCTACTTATCTATGTTGGAGATGCAGTAAACTGAAGGTTGTTAACATACATCTATTGGTCATGTTTTGGTTATTCCATACTGAATACTCTTATATTCTAATATTTTAAATATTAGATAATATTTAAATATATAAATATTAGATTTAAATATTAAATAAGAAAAATTGTTTTGTGTTTGTTCTTGGAATGAAATTTATACTCCTGATACCCAAAGATTAGCTTGATGCAATTGTGTACAATCAGACCTTCAATTACCTCTTTACCACCACAATGGAAAAATTGATTTCAATGTGACTTAATTTGGTCAAGATTTTTGTTTAAAACCTCAGTTGTATTACTTCTGAAAAATGTTTGATTATATTTTATTCAGTTATTTCTTGTTTTGTTTTTTGTGTTTCCTGTCCTGGGCTTTTTGTATTTCTTCTTCCTGGGCTCTAAAATCAGCCAATGTGGTGACTGCAGTTCTGAGATCAGAAGGCATATAGCACTTGGAAGAACTACAATGTATGGTATGATAAACATCTTAAAGAGTAAAGATATCAGCCTTCCAACTAATGTAGATAAATTGACACAATAATTTTTCCAATTGCTATTTATGGATGCAAAATTTATGGACTCTGAAAAGGCAGATGGAAGAAGGGTGGATGCTTTCAAACTGTGGTGCTGGAGACAACTACTACGCATCCCATGATCTGCAAATATCACAAATAAAAAAATCCTAGACCAAGCCTAGGATCACTTGAATCACTAGGATCACTATCACTTGAAGCCAAGATCACAAGCAAAGACTTTTATACTTTGGCTATGTCATGCCAGTTGATTCACTTGAAAAGTCAATCATGCTGAGAGCAATCAGTGGAAAAAGGAGAAGATGCCATTGTAGTACTTGGTGACTGGATATTATAAAGGATAACACTGAGATGACCATGGTGGATCTGAAGAAGATGGTGTGTGACAGAGGAGCATGGAGGGTGCTGATCCATAGAGTGGCTGAGGGCTGGATACACCTGAATGGTTGATGAAAATGTTTCCTCTTATTTCTTTGTTTTGTCATGACTTATTTTTTTTGTTGCATTGAAGCAATGCAGTTTAACTTTAAAAAAAAGGAGACACCAAGGATGGAAGATTCATTTACCTAGCATGTGCTGTACCTGCAAATCAAAAGGGTATCACTGAGTACTGAGTCAGAATAGACACAATAGAGGAAGGATAGGAAATTGGGGCAAAGGTTTCCTGCCCCTATAGTTTTCTGTTGACCAGAAGATGGGTAGGTATATGGGTACTTGCGTATCAACTCTTGCTCATTAAAATCTGTGACAAGATACAATGGCTCCATGGAATTTGATATTGTGTTGGTCAGCAAGTTACCTCCTTTGCTCAATTTAGTCATGACAAAGGCTTTTAATTAGTGCAAAATACAAGTATCTTCAAGCAAAGCAAGAAGTGAGGAATGAATGCTTCCTGATCCCAAAAACTGGTCAATGTCTGAAAATCATTTGGCTTCCCCTCACAGGACCTATTATTATGGCATTTGCTAACTGTAAATTCAACTGTTAAAAGAATAATAAGGAATTAACATTTTATGAATGGTAATGTAAAGATATCTATGTTTCCCATAACTCTATCTGGGGGATGATTGTATACAGTTATGATTATTTCCCATTTGAAAAAAAAAATATTTGGACAAGATGCAACATATGTAGATATGGACAACCATGATTTCTAGGAGGTCAGAGCACTTTCCTTACAAAGACTATACATTCCAGAGCCTTTTAATTTGGATAAAATAGATTTTCCCTTAAACTAAAAAGATTTGCTTGGAAGGTTTCTGAAAGATACAAAAAATGTTAAAAAAGTAGTTGATCCAGGTATAATTTCTTTAAGTATAATTTTTTTAAGCAAGTATATTTGTGAATAAAAATCTCATTATCACTTGGATATAGTTCAGAGAGAACATTCCAGCATTTATAATCTACAAACCTGTCAGAATGAACCTTTTTAGAAGGTCAATAACACCAGGGTTAGTGACTCCTGTTAAATTGCACTCCTGTAAATGAAAGAGTTCACTTCCTTTTTTGATTGTATGGAGGAGAGCTGCGATGTGCTGAGGTGGGTAATCTGAACTAAGCAAACCCTATATAAACTGAAACTTTCCTTTTCTGGACCAAGCCAGATCCTCATCATCAAGATTTTCATCTGCAAGTTTTTCATTGCCATTCCACGGAAGATGAGTTTCACTGGAAAATACGAAGTGGAAACGGAAGAAAATTATGACAACTTCATGAAGCGCATTGGTATGTTTGCATAATTTTTCTCTTTCTTAAGTTTGATATTTCTTTGGATAGATAAAAAGAGTTCTTGCCCTCTGCATTTCAAGAGAAATTCTTTGTATTAACTTTACCTTGGGTCTTCTGATAAAATTAACATGTAAGCTTTTAAGATTTCACAGTATGTTTTTGGGAGAGGTGGGGATAGAATAATACATTATTGCTATAGAAATTCTACAATGGCTGTAAGATTTTGTCTAACAGCTTTTTTTTTTGTAATTTTGTAATTTTTTTTGTAAAAACTTGAACTATCTTCTGAGATAAATTTTAAGACTCAGTTATGAGACAACTTTCATCTGCAGACAGAAAAGGCTGCATATACATACTGTGGCTACTGAGTGGACAGTTCATTTTTCATGCTTCTATAATCATGCAATATAACAAGTTGTCTCTACCCAAAGCAATACTTTTAAGGACAAACTTTTTCCTTAAAGTTTGAAAGTGGCTTCTCATTAATATTTGTCATTGTTTTAAGTGTGAACTCAAGACAAAAAAAAACTTTCCAGGGAAAAGGGAAAGTGATTAAACAGCACCACTTTTATGGACTCTGATAAACAATTCATCAGTACAATGTTGATGAAAAACTGATTCTTTTTCCCATTCTTTAGGTCTTCCTGATGAAACAATTCAGAAAGGAAGGAATTTCAAGATTATTAGTGAAATAATACAGAATGATGATGAATTCACCTGGTCCCAGATTTATTCAGGAGGGCATACCTTGACTAATAAGTTTGTTATTGGCAAGGAATCAGAAATGGAGGCAGTAGGAGGCAAAAAATTCAAGGTAAATAAATGTTTGGCACCATGCCCTCCATTTTGCAGATTTGGACAGCCCTGTTCCCCAAGCTACTGGTCCTGATCTTAAGTGTTTATGAACACTGAAACGTGAGCAACAGTTATTAGGGTTCCAAATTTGGTATCATGTATTTTTGAGTTTACTTTTTTATCCATCCGTCCAAGTAATTACTTCAGATCCTACTGACAGAAGGATTTCATGGCCACGTCAAAATGCTATCTGCAGATCCTTTGACCAGCAAAAAAATAAATAAGCATGATGTTGGCAGCTCCCCACTGCCAATCCATATTTTATCAGAGGCATTGTGTCAGCAAATGGGGCAGTCCTTATTTACATGGTACTCTATGAATAGGGAGTAGAGAATCTTATTGTCAAATGAACAGTGGGCCTGGAAACCAGTATCCAGGCACTGGAGGGATGGGGCATGCCTGCAAATACCTGAAATGATCAATAGATGCAACAATATTTTCACTGACTGCAGTGATGTGCTGATAAATATATCATAACCGGGTCTGTTGGCTCCATTACTGCTGCCCTGCTAGCCATCAAACAATTGATTGGTACAGTGGACATTGTTGGTCAACTCTGCTCTTGACTAGTTGACAGAATTCCAGAAAATTGTCACAATTGGCTTTTATGAGCTGATCTGAGCTAGCTCCAGCACACCACTGCCTGACTGTGGCACTACCTTAATTTTACCCCTGGAAAAATTGTCAGCTTGTGGGCTGCTTAAAGGAAAAAACACTATTTTTATACTGCAACAATGTCAAATAACTTTAAGTTGCTGTAAAAATAGGTCAGGGATGAGATGAAGGCAATGTCATGAAGTTATGTCAGAAAAAGAGATTTCCAGGACATATTTGCACTATGGCAAATGGGGGAAGGTCCAGAGCAGCTGCAGGTTTGATACAAAATCAAACCATTTTGGATAGTTCTCTTTTTGTTTCAAAGCGATAGCTTTTCAAGTTGAGGGAATAGTGACATCTGAGCTCATTCTTCTTCAAGTTCTAGTTCATGTAGTGTGCCTGTCTCCTAGAAAAGAGGCAACAAAGAGCTGAAAGTATTCTGGGATACTTGTAGTCTTTTCCATAAAGTATGAAAGTGTAAATCAGAATTTGTGGTGTTGCAGAAGAAAGGCGGAGACCCAAATACAAAAATCCATCCTCAGCCATAGAAGCTCATTTAGTGAATTTAGGCGAGTCTTTCTGTCTCAGCTCATTTTAGGAGGCTATAAAGATTCTCAAGGCATCTTATAAATTGTTGGTCTGGAGTTCTAGGGAACCTCTTTTCTGTTACCAAATGTTCTCGGAAAGAGTTATAATACGTTGTAGGAAAAATTGAGGCTATGTATGCAGCCTCAGTATATATATATATATGAATTCTTGAAGGAAGGCTGGGATGAATCTAACACACAACTAATAAAATATATAATTAATTTAAAATGTCAGCCCTTCTAAAATCACCTTAGTTTCAGCAAATGAGAATAACAATCATGGTTGACTCTCCCACTAAATCAATGGAGGAACTTCTTGGGAGGCAGATACTGCCTTAAATTTTATTTCGTATATTCAGCTAATGTAACTCCCACTTTTTAAGCTAAAAGAAGCAACCTTCTACGACATATCTCTGCTTATGTATTAAATAATGGGCTATGATTATATTTTTGTTTTTGGAACCTGAACATTGTTGCTAAAATAACAGCGAGCAACTACCTGAACAAGTGCTAAGTGCTCACTAGGTTATTTCTAGCTATGATCTAGAATAGTTTTTAACATATATTTTGCAAGCATAACTATTTTCATTCCCAGAGAAGAGTCATCCCGCCCAAGAAGACTTCCATCTAAATGCTATTGTTAATGAGCTTCAATCAACATGACAACTAATGCTTGCCAATTTGTTACAGGCAATCGTTAGAAAGGAAAATGGCAAAGTGATTGCTGACTTCCCAAATTATCATTATACTGCAGAGATTGCTGGGGACAAACTTATCGAGGTAAATCTTTGAAAATAACTCTTGGGAGATGGAATATATGATGTCAGAAAGACTAGACAGAAATACATTAAGATGAAAACTAACTCAATATTAATGTTGCTGGAAAGAGTAACAATAATAGGACTGTGCAGCACTGCTGATTTCAAGGTAGAATGTGCAGGATGTGAGCACCTCTCGGCAGCTCCTTAAAGCAGCGACGCCGTTACCAGGAATTCTGGCTATTCTCTGTGGCTGCCCCTCCCCATATCTCAAGAAAAGACTCGTTGGGATTGATGAGTTAAAATCTGGTGCTTTGTTCTCAGTCCTGGAGAACCTTTTTGACTTTAAATCTGAAGCACTGCACAACTCTAGACAATGGTAGCTCCCAATCAATAATTTGCTAAATTAATTTGCAGTAAGTGGATCAATAAATCTAAATATAAGGGGTGAGCAGGGAGGGTTAAGGGGTAGTAGTAAAGTATATGCTATGTATGCAGATTTTTTTTTTAATTGTGATATTCTCCTTTCATGTACTTATAATAGCCAAATATAGGAATATGAAAATGCAAAATGTGAATAAATAAAACATTGAAAAACTATTTAAAATGTTTGCTGTGAGCAGAGTTAAAAACAGCTGATTTTTCCAAGATCAAGACTGAAGAACATTGCATTTTATGTTTATTTATTTGATTTTTAATCCCACCTTTATTACTTGTTAATAACACAAGGTGGCAAACAAACCTTGTGCTCCTTTTTCCTCTTATTTTCCTCATGACAACAACCCTGTGAGGTGGATTGAGCTGAGAGAGAGTGACTGGCCCGAGATCACCCAGCTGGCTTTCATGGCTAAGGCAGGACTAGGACTCACAGTGTCCTGCTTTCTATAGACCAGCACCTTAACCATTACACCAACCTGGCTCTCAATTGAGAAGACTCTTGAGGGTCCCTTGGACGGCAAGGAGATCAAACCAGTCAATCCTCTGGCAAATCAAACCTGATTGCTCTTTGGAGGGACAGATATTGAAGCTGAAGCTCAAGTACTTTGGCCACATAATGCGCA
>JANHZU010007117.1:641119-660858 GCA_032468055.1 Acrochordus granulatus
GGGAGGACTCATTAGAAAAGACTGTGATGCTGGGAAGGATTGAAGGGAAGAGGAGAAGGGGACGGCAGAGGATGAGAGGGATAGATAGCATAGTCAGTGTGATGGGTGTGGGCTGGGAAGACTCCAGGAGGTAGTGCAAGACAGGGGGGGCCTGGCGTAATGCAGTCCATGGGGTTGTGAAGAGTCGGACACGACTGCGCGACTGAACAACAAAAGACTATTAAAGCAGGTCTGCAGAAAAGGTAGCTTTCAGGTTGTTACTTCACTAGATTCTCAGCAACTCCAGCCAATTCAGCTAATATATACTGGGAAATATAATCCTCCAAACGTAGCAAACTACACATTCCTCATAGCTGAAATAAAAATGTTGAAGCTTGTTCCCCTTTTGCTCCTGAACCTCCACATCCCACTTCACCTGAAGAAGGAATGTTAAGGAAGTGTGCAGTTGCTTTGTGACAGTACCCATAATTCACAGTTTGACTCAGTAAATGGAACTGTGACAAGGCAGGGTCTTCATGTTCTTGATGAATTATAGGCAATGGTAGCACATATATATAACGTAGCAAAAATTCATAAAAAAGAGCTAGGTTTCAAAAATATGTTATTTTTAGCAACATAATGTTTTCAGTAAAATGTTCTTGCATTTTTAATAACTAGCTTTTTAAGAATCTTTTTCAACTCTTGGCCTGGAGTTCCACAAATCCTCTTTTTATAACCAAAAATTCCAGGAAATAAGTACTATTTAACAGCATTTACACTATTTAAATGTGAATACCCATATGAATCAAGGTGTAGCAATGGATAATTTTGAAAGTGGCTGTTCTAAAGTGCCTTGAGGATGAATTTAGTTTATATGCCCATACATAAAGCTCTAATACTGAATTCCTAGATCATTAATAGTTGCAGAAGAAAGAACCTTCAGCTGTACATGTCAGGATGAAAGGATGCTACTAGATATATACAGATGTTCTTCTTTGGATTTAACTGAGAGTTTTTGATTTATTTAATAAATTTAATTTATTCTTTCAGATTTCTACAGTTGGTGATATAACC
The DNA here is from genome assembly GCA_032468055.1 of Acrochordus granulatus. NCBI lineage: Eukaryota > Metazoa > Chordata > Lepidosauria > Squamata > Acrochordidae > Acrochordus > Acrochordus granulatus. The sequence goes on from JANHZU010007117.1 coordinate 642,173, forward strand.
TTCAAGAGAATCAGTAAGAAGCTGTCATAAGAAATTAACTGGAGAAGAAATAATCCAGTCCTCAGCCATATTGGAAAATGAACAAAGTTATATAAAACCTTTCTCTAAGTCTGTATTTGTTTGGCAAACAAATAAAAGCCATCTGTTATTTCCCATACATAATTTTTTAATTGGTTTTCCTCTTACCTCTTCATAACATGTTGGTGGAATCCTGAATTATCTAACTATTCCGAATAATGAAGAGCAAGATTTCACATGTGCTATGTGGAAACTACCCATAATACACATGATAAAGTGTGAACAAACACTTTTCTTGTTGCCATTTTTTGGCTGGCTTTCCACCACGCATTATGGCAAAACCAATTACATTTTGGCTTAGTATATTCTGTGCTTCTAGCCACAGTAATTCATTAAGTCTGTTTTAGAGCATAATCTGAAGTTTGAAGAGTAACTTTTATAAACCATCTTATACATGTAAATGAACAAATAAGCATAAGCTGAGAATCATTAACAGCAATCTGAGCCTAGTCTGTCTGTACATAATTTAAGAATGCTTTGTGGTCATTTAAAAAGGTGATTACCGCAGTGTTCCTACTAATCATATAACCCACAAAAAAGCCTTCAGTCTTGCTACCTAGAGGATGTTGACATATTCAGTTATAGCTGTTGTTACAAATCTTGTCTTTCTAAAACTGTATTTCATCTGCCCTATTTAGGTAATGTTAGAATTACAAAGGGAACAGCGTATGGAGTGTTAACAATTGTTTCATGTGCTCATGGTAGCTTGAGGTTTCACAAAGTTTGTTGACTATGATTCTAGAAATTACCTTTGCATATCAGTACAAACAGTGGTGGATGTGGAGGAATATTTTTCTCTTCACAATGAACATGTGGTTATTGATGACCATCTAAGATCCGTGAATATGGCTGGGTCAACAGCCTTGATGAAAAGCTGGGACTCTACATGGCAACTATATTTTCTCTGAGTTTCTCCTTTCAGCACCATCATCATCATCAGCATCATGTCCGGTGCCAAGCACATTGTGCTACAAATGTTCTCAGTCTGCAGTCACAGTCTCCACATCCTTCCATTCAAGGATGATCTTTCTTAGATCTTCCTGAAATGTTTGGCATCAGGTTTTCTTTAGCCTTCCTCTTCTTCTCTGACCATCTGGTGGTATTCAATTAACTGTAGTCTTTATTGGGCATTGCTCACTCATATGGAGCACATGTCAAACAAAGCGCATTCTTCGTTCTGTCTCTATCTCAGAGAGTCTTCAGGAATTACTTCTTTGTAGAATTTCCTCATTTGTGACATGGTTCTGATATGAGACATCTTCTTCTTTCACCACAATTATTGCAAACTGAGGACATTATTAAGCACTGCACTAGATTGTTAGAATTTCTCAACCTCAGGAAGAAAGTGGCTTGTGAGCACCTTGGCTCAATTTTCTGAACTGAAGGAAAGTGCTCTCTCTCTCCATCTTTACAGAGAAGAATTTTCTTGCAGTTTAGTCACTGAGGCCCTTCCATATGTAAACGAAAATGTGCTTACATGAACATGCTATGAATTGTGATAATTTGCACAACCTAAATTAATTTGACTCAGGTAAGATTTGGCCTTTTTAAAAATTAATAATTAATTAAAGTGTTTATTAAATATACTTAACATTAATGCGAACTAAGCTAAAAGCAAAAGGAAAAAGGTCAGAAAGTACAGAAAAAAAGAAAAAAGTAGAACCCTTTTTTCTTTTCTGCCAATTGCATATTATTTTAACTTCTTAAGTCTCTGTTTAAAATTTGTTAAATCTGAAGAAAGCAAAACACATAAGGTGTCAAATTAAACTTGCTATTCTGAAGGTCTCCAATATCCATAAAGTGGTTAACTTGAACATTTCTGAATGTAATTGAAGGTCAGTTTGGCTGGCTTAGAGTTGTTACGAGAGGCTTTGCAGCTGCTGAGAGCTAAGACGCCACTCCCTTGGCTCCTGGCACTCAGACACTGTTTTATGGTCTCCTTGTGAGGAGCTGCCATTCAGAGCACTCAAAGGTGATCTCCGATCTCTCCTTCTCTGGATACGAAGGACCAGTCTCCTTGCTGGTCCTTCGTTCTTCACAGCAATTGTCGTCTCCACTTGATCATGGAGACATCTTCAGTCGGTCGTGACTCTCACCACAAGGCAAACACAATTTCGCTTCTTGAAGTGCAAAATGTATACCATAAGGCACAAATGAGCAGCATCCTCTTACTCTGAGGAATCAGTCAATGATTTTCTATTATCCTTTTGCATTTCCAGAAGCAGCCAAGTAAAACACTGCCCTCTCTGTGACAGGGAAGCCATGTGTTGAAGCTCAGTCTTACACTGTGTCACTTAGCAACCAAACCCGGGCATGTGTTCCACTCGTAGCTCAAAATGTGCAAATCCTTTAAACTCCTGCTTTCCAGTGGAGATGCTGCCACATTTCCATCTGAAATTAGAGCTTTTCACTGTCCAAAGCTGCATGGAAAGATTTGCTCTATTGCACTTTTACACAGCTGCTAGTTCCCCTCCTCTCCGGCCCCATTAACCCCCGCTTGTCTTCCTTTGGAGATGGCGCTCCAGTTCAGACAAGAAGTAAGTACTTTGTCGATTTCTCACTGTCTAGACAGTGCAGCAAAAAGGAAGCTTCTCACTGAACACAAAACAAACACACTCCCAATCAACTGTGACAAAAAACTCACCGACAGCCTATAGAAGAACAGCACCAAGTCTAATTCTACATTTTGAATAGAGGACAACAATTCACTTGGTTTTCAGTTTTGAATACACTTGTGTCGATATCTTCTGCAGCTGTTTAGAGCAAGTCAGGATCAAATTATATTTAATTTCCTTCTATTTTTGCTTCCTGGCTTTGGCAAGCAATGGAGGCTAAAATATTATGAAATGTCTCCAGTGATGGAAGAAGAAGATAGTTAGTTCACATTGTGAGCAGTCATAATTTTAACAAAAAATCGAAACTTTTACCTTCCATTGTGGAAAAAAAATCACAAGAGTTTTCAAGAAATATAACAAAGAAAGAATTACTGTTTAAATCTTTTCAGAATTAATAGTGGGAATGTGTTTGTGTGCAGTGAATCAGAGAAAACTGAATTTCAGCACAAAAAGATCCAAAGTGATCTAACTCAAATGATACTCAAGTTTAAATATGTGTCCTTCTGATTCTTCCTTAAGAAATTCCATTTTTTATATATGTGTGTACAAGAGCAGAATTTATAAATATGCTACCAGGTGTTTTGATCTGTATAAGTATTAGCCGCCGAGAGTCTCCAGATTTCGGTGGCATATAAATGCCACCGAATATATATATTTTATATAAATAAAATAAATATTTTATATAAATAAAATAAATATTTTATATAAATAAAATAAATATTTATATAAATAAATATTTATATAAAATATTTATATTTTATATAAATAAAATAAATGTGTTACTCACATGTCAAGAAATATGAGGCATCTTTCTGCTAATTCCCCCTGGTTAGGAAGATGCTAATTAAAAGACTACACTTTTCATGACTAAAAAATGGCTCAGTCCCTACTAGAGGTTGATGAGCATTCAGTGTGCTTTGTCAAATGCCCTGATCTTAAGGCAAAGGTTTCCCCTGCCAGTTGTGCCCGACTCAAGGGGGCAGTGCTCATCTTTGACTCATAGTTGAGGCATTTATTCGAAGCTGCTTCTGCGGTCATGTGGCAGTGTGACTGTACGCCAAGGCACATGGAGCGCTGTTACCTTTCCCACTGACGGTAGTACCACGTATCTCCTTTCGTTTGTACATGCTCTCAAACTACCAGGTCGGCAGGAGCTCGAGCAAGTAACGAGAGCTCACCCCGTTATGTGGCGCTTTCGGGTCTCAAACTGCCAACTTTCTGGTCAACAAGCCCAGTGTCTTAACTGCTAGGCCACGTGGCCCCCTGGGAAATAACTCATATGGAAAAAGAAAAAGTTTGGTTGGATTTAAAACGAGTAGTCACTTGGTAACTATTCTTTCTGAGGTTAATGTTTGATAAGAAATTTATGAAATGCATTCCTGCCATCTTCTGGAATCGTCTTTGCTAGCTTCTGCATTTCTTCAAATATCAGGAACTGTATAATATAGACCAATGTTTTGTTGGATTAAATGTTATTGTTTTAGGCCCAAAGCCACAATTTTTGAAAAAAGACATAAATTGGATAAGAGAGGATATTCTTTGGATTTTTTGTAAATGTTTTAAATGAGTTGATGGTACTAACAATACTATTCACTATCTAATAGAGTCACATTACACATCTGGCAGCATTTTCACCATCAACTGACATTAAACTAATTTCCACCTATTTCTTACCCATCTCTTTTTCACTAGTACTTAATGCACTAGTGCCCAGGCCGAACTGTAGAAAGGGCTCATGATTTGACAACAGATGGTTGTCTTTTTGCCTTCTTACATTTCTGGCTGCCATAGTTGAATATAATATTTTGTTCCTCTCTAATCTCCATATACAGAAGGAACTTTACTTAATATATTAAACTTAATATACTTCTTGAAAAAGCATGCCACATAAGGAAGCACAAATCCTTCTCAAGTGACATGTCCTAGAATGAAGTACACAGACACTGCCTAAAGAAGGGGGCCTGAGTTGGCCAGAAACTCAATCCCCAGTGTTGCTTCCACTTTGCTCCAGCAAATTTCACACTCTAGGTCAAACATAAGTTTTCATATAAATTTTCAGGCCTAACTTACTATTTAACAATTGTTCCCTTCATCTCTTGAAAATAGGGACATCATGGAAACAAAGCTTCCTGGCTCATGAAAGGGCACCCTTATCTCTCCCCCTTTCCTGCTCAGATCTTGGAACTACTTTTTAAATTGTCCTTTCCAGGTGTAATATAAGACTTGTAACAATAAGTGTACCCAGGCATCATGAACAGATGCTAACTTCAGTAAGCTAATAAAAAGAGCTGCTGTTTGGTAATAATTGTTGTTGAGTAGCAATTCTGAAGCTGCCAATATACATGAAAGGTAAGAAGACTTCCACTGAGTACCGCTTTCAAGAAACTAAGTTTGAAAAAACTCAGTTATTTTTGATTAAGTGATGTGATGAAGTCTTGCACGTCTGTTTGCAAAGTGGAGCTAACAGAGGCCAAAATAGGTCAAGAGCCAGGCCTCCTAGGATACATGGGTTGCGTGGGGCGCACCTTTGGAATGGCAATCTAACTGCATATTCAGCAGCATCAAAAAGAAAGCCAACTTCATCAGTAAATTAGTAGGTTCAGAGGCCTTCTCTACTGCATTGCATCTTTCTGGAGCAGCATTGCATCTTTCTGGAGCAGCATTGCCAGAGACCCATATGGCTCCCATTCTTTGAAAACTTGTCTGTTCCCCCAGTCCTAGGGGTAGGATAGTTGTTCAGTTTAACATTTTATATTTAGTATGTTGCACGTGTTTCTTCCTGTAGTGCATGAACTTTTTCTATCTTAATATTACTTTTTACAGGGTAAACCACTAGGGTCATTTGATATTGGGCAGCCTCTAAATTTAGTAGAATAAATGGATGTTTGTCTCCTGCCACTATGAAGCTCTGTAACAATTATGGAAGGAACTGTGAACATTTGATTCAAGCATACAGTAGAGCCTATGAAGATTATGAGTCCCCAAAAGTAGACAAGATCTTTAATGTTTTGTGCTGTTTATTCAATAAAGTTTCTTAAGATGGAACCAGAAAATGTCAACACATAAAAACACCTTTTTTGCAGGCCATCTTGAAATAATCAGACTGAATTCTATAAGCTTGAGCTTCTCCAATGGTTTTTACACAATTAGGTGGTTACTGTCTGCTTAAACATACACAAAACTTTACAGATAAAAAGTTATATATAAATAGATAAAAGATAAAAATACAAGTCCAGATATTATTTTTGACAAAGATCTTTCATTAAAATTTGTAACAAGAAAATCCAAACAAAAACTTTTCCCATTCTTATCTTGCTACATATATTAAATCAAAAGGGGGACAACTTCCAATAAAAAGGAAAAGATTTTCAAGACATTAAAAGCAGCACTTCCTTCTTCAGTTAAAAATTTTTAACTTCCTCTCTGAAAATTATACCTTAAAGCAAAATGAACAAACGACATTTTACTACTGCACTCCCCCAACAACACAAGCTCTAGATAAATTTGATAGAATAAAAGCATATTGCACATAGTGTTATCACAATCCTGAGGAACTTTCCACAAAAAAGATACTGTCATTCAGTGACAATAAGCTCCATATCAAGTGGCAACTTCACAAAGTAGCAGACGTCTTCTTCATATTTTGAAATTGGAGCCACACAAAACTAGTATGAAACCTAATCATACAAAATTGTGTAAGGCCATGATCCTAAAGTACATTTATACAGAACCACTGAAGCAATGAGGCAAGGCAAAACTTGGCAAAAGTATTGTCAAATCAACATATTTAGAAGAGAATCATGGTACTAGAGCCTACCCATTTCCATCAATTATCCTCTGCAAACATTATACCCTCCCGTGTTTTCCAAACTTATTTCCTAACTCTGGAGTCCAGCAAGAAGGAACAAAGTCAAGGTGCTGGAGATGCATTACAGAAGGAAATTAGCTTTATCATTTTGATTCATTCTCTTTCTTTAAATGCTAATGCTCAAAGGAATTTGTAACTTAATGTTATTTTACATATTGTCTTGAAAACTGTGCAAGGCAACCTATCTGCAATGGTTATGTATAGAATTAGTCCAGTTAGTGTCTTTTTAGGAATGCAAGTTTTCAATTGTTTGATCATTTTCCATTATTTTACATTCTCTTATTTATGAACCTCTGAAGAGTCCTTCTATATATATTTTCGTCTACTTTTCTAAGTCATATTACAAATTCTGAACATCTTATAAAAAAAGCAGCAGTTCCCTCAAATATTAAGGGATTTCACTGCTTTTCTTTACAGTGGATTGCTTTAAGTAAACATTAATCCCTGATAAAACTCGTAAACCATATTTTCCAACAATTGACAATTTGTGATATAAGGCAGCAGCATCTCAAATATTTAGAGGTATTTATAAAGGCAATTAAAAAACACTATACACATGAAACCCAAATGGTGCTTAGTTTACTAAATCGTCAAAGAGGCTAAAGTGATTCTCTTCCCATTTTCATATTTAATATATTGCTCTGTTAATCTTCCAATAAACATTAAGGAAGATTTTTTATAAAGTATTCCCCCACAAGGAGAAAGAGGTCAAGGTGAATGTAACACACACCAGCCTTTTTAGCATCAATAAAATGTTCTAGGGCTAAAACCTGCAATCATCCACCTGAACATTTCATTAGAGAAGCAACTATAAGCATGTATCACAGAGAAGTTATCTTAGAGCAAAAGTCTGTTTTATGGCAGAAGCTTCTCCAGGTCTCTCTCCCTCAAAATGAAGCTTGGCAAAATCTGGGAATGGTGAGGTATATTTTTGCATTTTTTTGTTAAAATCTTGCCTTCTTACAAAACAACATGTATTGAAAAACCAAAATCCTTTTGTGAGTTGGATCTGCTTTTTGTCCATCCATTTCTTCAAGGAGTCCTGTTGATAGTGACAAGGGCAACCTGGTTTGTGTGCCCCAACCCCATGTGTTTTTAACAAAGCATTCTGCCTATCTCTGGCTCACTTTTTCCACAGGTGCTCAGCCATCGAAACAGCCAGCTGTGAATGAGCGATGCCTGCTGAAGTAACTGCTGCCGTAGACCAGTGAGAGGCAATGCCTGGATTCTGTTGTAATGGCTACCTGCATGGTGATTGGCCTCTGGATGGACACCGTCTGCAAAACAGGTTGGAAGTTCTCCTGCAGGGCAGAATATGTATGCAGCGCACTGTTCCCTGAGGTGAGGCCACTGGGTCGAGGTGTTTGCAGGGAGTCCCGATAAGCAGAGCACAGATCCTGTATCGGAGAACAAAACTGTGACAGGACAGCTGAGGGCTGGGGCAGGGGGTGGTACTGTGGCTGTTGGAAGAGAACCTGAGTTGGTGCCTGGAGGGTTAGGCTTTCCATAACTTGCTGCTGTTGCAACAGGGTCACACAATCTTTTTCCTCTGTGTCTTCTCTGGGGTTCTTATTGTGAATTTTGCTAGAAGAAAATAAATCAAAAGCAGTCAAAACAAATGTGAGACCAACTAACATACGCTACGCTAAGAGACAACAATCATCTATCAGATGTAACTCCGTGGTTATATTTACAGCTACAATATTTGTTAACAACACTGTATGGAACAGCAGCATTTTCTCAGACACCTGAAATACTAGCATAAATTGCTTACTTCCTTTAAAACTAAAAAAGCTACTATTAATTTCTATAGATATTTGTTATTAGTAAATTAATTTGATATGTAGATGTTAAGAGTTGAGTAGAATGGAGAATTAGAGTTCCTGTACCATCCAGACAATGGGGGAGTGTCTTAACTTCCACACGTAGACTTTAAACTATGACTTATACAGCAAATATTTAGAATTTATTGGACTCCTTTAGTCTGTATAGAAAAGGATAGTCTAGGACAGCATTATGCTGGAGATAAAAACACATGCTTTTACAATATCCTACACTTACTAAGTTTTGTGAGAAAGTAGAGGACTACATAAACGTGACTGTGGGACAAAAGCTTAAATTTTCAGAGCACAATATTCTCTTGAATTACATATCCAGTATATAGAATCTGACAACTGGACAACTTAAGTGCCCTTATTATAGCTAAAAGACTAATACTGTAACATTGGAAAGATAAATGTATGGTCCCGTTTACTGAATGGATTGAAGACCTATTACCTCTGCTACTTATGAATGGATTGCCTTTTGACACAGACTCTGAATAATGAAATATGGGGCTCATTTATACAAAATACAGATTAAAGAAAAGCATGATAGTAACATAAATGTATTAGAAATCTGTATCATCTATCTACTTAGATATATATATGTGTTTGAATAATGTTTGTATTAGATAATCATATCTAGAATTATAACTGTTTATTGTTATAACAACATATTACACTTTATATCTTTTTTTCTGCTGCATTTTTTCACTTATTTTAAAGCACTTGTTATGAATTTTAAATAATGTAGGTATCTTTGTGTTTTGTTCTTTTTGTTTTCAGTTATAATTTTAAAAGCAATACAATTTTATATATAAAAATGTGAAACTTGGCTGCAGAATAAATAAATTTCCACAAAACAACCTGTATGCCATTGGGGGAAAATCAAATTACTGGATATTTCGTGGTTTTATTAATTTTATTAATAGCTGAGTTACATTCTCCTCTTTCAAATTCAGGAAAGAAAAACTAATCAACTAAAGGTGATTGCATGTCAAGAATTTATTTTAAAAGATTCCCCTCAATTTGCTCATGTTGTAAATATCTATGGGAAAATTTCCTGCCAAAATGGAGATAGTACAAGTATTATATTAACACATTGCAAAGGCTTAGGACAATCAGAACACTTGCAGGAACCACACATGATTCTAGTGGAAGTATTCATGATAAAATCTTGGATCAGGGCAATCACAGGTCCCCATCTCTACACCAACATTTTATTTCAGAATGCAAGCTTCAGTCACTGAGGAAGATTCAGTCCCAATAGCAAATCCCTTTAAATAACTTGCAAGTAATTTCCTGGGTAATTTCCCAAGCCCAGGAAATGCCATATTTTCTTTGAAGGAGCAGCCAACAGACATGGAACCTACTCCTGCCTATTTAGATCCAAATATGACATATTTCTGGTCTAGAATATTGTGTTGGAGAATGGTCCACTTTTCTCTGAAATGTACCTGAGCATGAGTTCAATGCAAGGAGCAAGATGTTCCCAGGAATAACATGTCAGCAGCTGAAGCTGGATGGTCCATGAAGGAGACATCTCAAGGTAGATGCGGGAGGCACCCACACAAGCAGCAGCAACCACAGAAGGGCGAAAAGAGAGAAAAACATGATCTGGAGGGTGGGGGAGAGGAGGAAACAAACAAGACTACTCTTTAAAAATGAATTAATTTTGGGACCAAACTCTAGTTAATTTGCAAACTTGGTGGGAGGCCAATCATTCATAAATGTCTTAATTGTATGGCCAAGTAAGTCACCTTTGAGAACTTTCTTTTTTCTCTTTGCTCTGCTTAAAGTCATATCTTGGTTCTGCTTACAGTCAACTTGGCCTCTCTCCCACTAGGCACAACCACTACTGTTGGTAAACTAAGGTGCCAAATAGCACAAGCACAAGGAAGTTAATATCAAAACATCATGGCTGTTTGCAAGCAATACCATCAAAAACTACTGAAATTTCTTGATGTGCTAGATGCTTACTCATGAAATGAAAAATGCTGTTACAGAAATAGGTATTTAATTTACTGCTGCCTTTAGATTTCTACAAGTGCAAAACCAAACCAAACTCTTACCCTGCTCAAACAGTGAGTAAGTCCAAAGCCGGGGCTGTTCCAGGAATGTATGGCATTTTACAACCCCCCTGGCTGAATGGAGGAAAGTGAAAAATGAGAAGGCCTACCACTCCCTTACTTCAATTGTAGTGATGCCCTGATCAGATTTAGAGAGTTTAAAATTTGTTCACATGGAGTGTGAGGGAAAGGAGCTGACAGCTTCCCAGTTTCCTTTGCACAGCGGAACATGCTAAAGTAACTAACAGTGTATTAAATTTATATGCCACCTGGTGCCCAGCAACTCCACCCCTTCATTTAACAGGACACTGGCAATCATATGATGCGAGTAATTGCACAGGAGAATAGCTTAGTGAGTTGTGTCCTATGAATACCATCAATGAAATTCATTGTCAAGCAAATATGCAGCAGATCACCCTACCAATACTTGACAACAATGAAATCACTATTTGTACTTTATGTCTTTCAATAGCATAGGAAGAATTGAGAAAATGTGCCGTTAACTACCCTCAAATGCTGCCTTACCTCTAAGTTAAAAGGAATCCAAAAACAAAGTTCCCCAAATTTGTGATCATAGAATTTAATATTGAATCATGGATTGAAGTGAGAGTTTTTTTTTAAATGGTTGGAGGCATGACACTGCCTCCTAGTGGCCTCCCCTTTCCATTCTTGCACTCCCACTTAAAAATGTCCTTAAAATGTTTACCCCGATCCAGGGTTTTTCAAAGTAGTCAGTATTGATCCCGAAGGCTCAATGAAACTATTAAAGTAGTAGTAGTAGTTATTATTTGTAGTACTATTAATTAAAATAGTATTTATTAAATTATTTTCATATGGTAAATGTTTGGGGCTCAATGAACAATCTGAAACTTCAAGAAGGGATTGATGAGTTGAAGAGTTTGGAGACCCCTGGCCTAACGCCTTCCTGTGACATCATGCCTTCTTCTGATTGTCAAGATGTTCAGGAGGCTAAGCTGAGGTCTCCTACATCTCAAACACTGCTCATCCTAACCAAGATCCAATCATTACCTTGCAGTGAAGCTTCTAGGAATAAGTGAGTGTATTTTTCCATGATGGTTCTGAACTTGGTTACAGATGTGATGGGCCAGCCTTTGTGGAGGTCACCCTCACTGACAGAGGCAAAGAGGTAGTAATCAATGTAGTGTGCTGGGGTTGGCAGACACAAATTCCAGTTGAAGCTCTCTAGAAGCAATAGTTCCATCTTCAGAAGGTCTTTCTTTGTAAGCACTAGGTTAAGGCTGCACGTGTAAACAAAGTTGTTCAGCAATTCCAGTTTGGGCACTTTATCCTCCTTCTCTTCAAATTTGCCTATCATAAAGAAAGATAAAAACACTGAACGTGATTCAAAGCAAACATCCACCATCTTACACCATTAAATGTATACTATATGTTTCAGCCATCTGTAGACTCATTGTCACCAGTCTTCATGGATACAAGAGACTGAGAACCTTTTTCCAATTATTAAAACAAACCACAGTTCCATTATCTCTGAATTTGTAGAATTATAAGATGAATCTGTGACCACATTCTATCTTTTCTCATTAAACAAATCCAAGTTTCAAATTTAGATGTCATGGGTAAGTTTCAAGCATAAAAGGGAAGGAAGAGAAGGAACCAATAAAGGTTTGTTTTTGTAGCATGAATTTCTTATGCTAATTAAACACAACTAGTGTAAGCTCTTAATTATATAGCATTCTGCATATAATTGTGCGTGAATTTTGAAATATTCTTAAATATTGTACTAATAATACTGTACAAATTTAGTCCTCCCTTCCTTCCTCCCCCCTTCCTTCTTTGCAACTTAATTAATTTAAAAATAGATAAGCTGTAAAGTTTGCCTCATAATTCCCAAAGTTTCTGTTCAAAGCTACCAAATATACACAAACTGGGAGGTGGGGGAGAGAGAAAATTTAACAGTAAAGCATCAGTGTTCATCCTCAAAAGGGCTAGCAGAAAAAGGGGGATTGCAAAACCTTTCTGAGCCTTAAAGGTAATCCTGTATAAAATTAATATGCAAAAATTATTACTTGCTATTCTAATCACCTGTTAATTTTTCTTGTTTACCATGGAGTCAAAACCACGTGCTGCTGCAGTTATCCTGAACTGACGGTATGTTTGCCTAACCTTCCACCATATTTGCATTTAATATATGAAAAAGATATGCTGAGTAGACAAAAGGTTTCTACTCTAAAAGTTCAGAAAGAAGTTTGTTAAAAGTAAACAAGCATTTACCAATTTTTAATTCGATCTAACCAATTATAATAAAAACCAAGGTAACTAAATTTTAACCAATTTAAACTTCAAACTGAAGCTGGTGGCAAGCACAAAAATGCAAAAGAAAATTCCTAATATTGCTTTAGAACTACTCCATATCTATAGGATTGCCCACATACTAATTAAGTTAGGATAAACAGACTGAAATTTATTTCACCAACAGGTTTTAAAAAGCCAGGATCATTTAACAGCGTGCAGTACATAATTTTATATATATAATACTACATACAAATTATTTAAAAGTTGATGCATTAGTTACAAATGCATTTTTCATGAAGCAATACTTTTAACTTTTATTATATTAATCTAGAACAGTGTTTCTCAACTTCAGCTACTTTGAAGGTATGACTTCAACTCCCAGAATTCTCCCAGCCAGTATTCCGTGGTTGGGAAATTTTGGGAATTAAAATCCACACCTCTTAAATTTGGTGTTGAGAAATATTGATATTAAAATTTATCAGCTATGATCCTGACAATTAAGGACTATTACAACTGGCCTGCAAACAATCACTACTGTACATGGGAGCAAAGATTTAGCATTTTCTAGATCTCTTTGCATCTATCCAGTGGTGGTCTTTTTACTTGCAGCCCAGCTCTGATATCTCAAGATTACTGATCATGGCCACCAATCTTCCAGTTGCTGCTTTCTGCTGTAGAGTCTCCCAGAAGCAGTTCATCCAGCTACTGAGTGAATCTACTGAGATAAAGATGAAAGATCCCATGTTCATATTATAAACAGAAGGCAAAAGCTGAAGAGTTTTGTTTGGATGTCCACAGTACACCACAGAACTTGTTCATTTCTAACAAGCCAGAATTCTGGTTTCTCAAGAACCAAATGGGAGTCTCAGCAGAGGATTACTGATTTTGTACTAATTATTAAGTTATTATTAATTTCAAAAACTCTGAGCATATTTTATTTTAATCAAATTATAGAAATATTTTCCTTCTAATTTAACCGTCATGCACTTACAGCTTTTTTCTAGCTTGTGGGATCAAATCAACAGTCCAGCAGCATAACCAGAACTATTCTAGAGAATGTTGTGTGTTCAGTGTGGTAGGAGCAGAATTCAAAGGACAGACAACAGATGACACTCTGATTCGTTTGCTTGCTTTTGTTGTTTTATTAGCAGTTGCTTATCTCTCTTTCAGATCGGTCTTTTGGAATTAACTGCACCAGCAACATAGGGGACGTCCTCCTTAAAGAGACTGCTGAAAATGGCTTTATGCACATTTAATTTGTTTAGCACCATGACAGCTTTGCAATGAGGAATTAACCATCTGAAAAAGTCAATGTCTGTTACAATTTTGAAATACATCTGTTTTAGACGATCTTTAAAATGCCAATCTTTCCTTTAAAACTTACAGAGATATATAGAGTTAGATAAGCCATGGAGAAGCAGGAACTACAACTCACAACAGCCTCAAGGCAGAATGGTAAAAGGGCCTGGGAGATATTCAGCCACAAATACAAGGCTAGTTTAGCTTTTGTTTTTTCAATATCATAGCAATGGTAAAAACACCTCTCATTAATTAATTCTTTATATCTATGGACTACTACACTGAACATACATTTTTAGCATGGTTCTGGTTGTGCTGAACTGTAATTTGAACAACTGCTTCTGTGCAACAAGAAGCTGAAGAAGCGAAGAAATTCAAACTCAAAGATTGCTGAGATACTGTACTAAAAGCAACTGTCTATTGATGCATTTTTATATTGGCTTTGTCAGTGCATGTAGTAGAGAAACACCCCTCCCCAACCCTAATCTTACTGCAAGATTTCTGAATAATCAGGTAAAGTGACTTACTTGCAAGGAGAAGACATGCAATTGAAATGACATACAACTGCTTGACAGTGACATCATAGTGGTCCATAAAAAGGTCCAGCAAGTAGACAGCAAGATGCCGAGCGGTGGGACAAAGTTGGCAACGGCTGCTGAGGATAGTAAGGAGGTGAGCAAAATAGCACCGCCTTTCAATTTGCGGAGAATGGGCCTTGTAGACTGGCAGTTTCAGCTCCTGTGGCAACACAAACCGAAAAAGGAAGAAAAGGGGTATTCAAGCAAATATCCATTTCAGAAAAGAGAATATCGGGATTATCAAAGACCACCTGTTCTGGCAAGTAGTTAACAACTACAGGAATACAAAATAGCCCCATCAACCATCCTGTATGAATAATTAGGTATTGAAAAGCAATTAAATTTACACTAATTGTTTGCATTCTGAAAAATAAGTAACAGTCTGGGAAGAGGACTTTAAAAAAACAACAGCTGTTATGCTCTACATTATGGTAAATATTTCATTGCACTTCTGATTAAGGAACAATATTATTTACAAAATCCTGTTTAGCAGTGGCATTTGAGTCTTAATTTGGGAAAATCAGGCTCTGGACTGGTCTTTTTAAAGCGGGGTTCTGAGATGAACATGATACACAAAGTAAACAAACATTGTTTTTTGAACCTAAGCAACACTATAATGGTGCAATTTTCAAATAACACAACTAGGCTGCTGGCCTGCTACTCTGCTGTTGTTATAAATGTCATAAAAGTGGTAGAAATGAATTGCAGTGGTGAGATGTTTGCATTTTTATGCAGGTTTTCCTTAAGATTTGAAAATTATTTCAAGAGTTCCTCCAGGATTAAAAAACAATTGAGAAAGACTGCTACAGATAAAGATCCTCCTGACCTTCTTTTAACTATAGACATCTTCCCAAAGGAACACCTTGCTGTTTATTTGAAGATGGGGGTGAGGGAATTAAATTCTTATGCATCATTTATCTAACCAACTGAATATAAGAATAAAAACCACCTAGGACTTCTTTTTCTAACTGAATTCCAGATCACCTGTGCCTCAAGCTGAAGCAAAGTCAGAATGGAAAGCAGTTTTGCGTTAACACTAAGCAGTCTTGACAATGCAACTTCTAATTTTAAATTCATGGGTATTTGCTTAAATAATTCAATATGTTAATTAAGTTTATTAAATGCAACTGATTTGTCTATATTTTTCAAGCAGGATCAGGATCCTGGAAGATGTCTGTGAAGGTGTATGGTTTAAATTCCTTTTCAGGACAAGCTTGATGAAACTCCTTCTCCAAAATTTCAATTAACAGGAGCGGGAAAGGGCTAGATATTCAGCCAGATCATAGAGAGCTCAGTTTTTAGGGTCAAAAAATCATCATCTGTGATGGCCATTATTTATGCTGTTAGAAACAGCTGCACTTCAGTTAATTTTGCCGAGGAACAATGGAGCCCAAAGCCATGCCATTAGCGTTAGGATCAAAGAACTGGATGAGGCTTCAATGCCTCTTCCCAATTTTTCACTCTAGGTTTATGGGAGGCAGGACAGCACAACAGCATGAGACTCCTGATAGCTCTTCAGTGGCACTACTTCCATAAGGAAATGAAATAATTTAATGCTTTTGAGAAATTCTACAGTTTATAATAAAATTCAGTTTTACATAAAATACTTCATGCTAAGTCCTGAAATTTCAAATCTAGGCCCAGGTACTGTATATTCTACTGTACTTTTTTTTTTAAAATCAGGCTAAAATGGTGAAGTTGCCCTGTTTATAAAGACATGACAAAAACTCTTAAAAAAAGGATTGCACTTAAATATTTATACCATCGTAAAGAAGATCCAATTTCCTCAGGCAAACATTCTAAGTTATCTACTGGGATATACCAGACAGATATACAAACGTGACAATTAGATGTCTCCACCAAGGCATCATTCAAGAAGCAAAACCGAATCAACACATTCTTTTCAACGAAAAAGGAATATTTTGCAGCTTCTGATTCGGCTGAAAAATAAAGGGGGACTCAAATCCAGAGAAAATTGCATCACCACCACATATTCAGCAGGCAGGCAGGGATTTTGTAATGCTTATTCTATATTCCAAAAGCCATGTTTTTCATCAAAGGAACAGAACTTAAGAATGACAATGAAATTTAATTTTGATCTCTTGAAATGGCAGCTATATAGATGTGATACACAGTACTACAACATACAAAGAGAAAGCACTTCAGCGTTAGCAGACTAGCACAAGAATACTAGAGTTTAAATATTGGTTGATTTAGCATACATCTCTGAGAATCACAGATTCATAAATTTGAAATGACCTTAGAGGTTATCTTATCAACCCTTTACTCATTGCAGGAACCCTTCGAGCATCTCTGATAGGGAAGGAGAACTTACAACTTTATTTGGCAGCCTGTTTCACTGACAGCTTGCACAGCTCAGAACTTTCTTAAGTCTAGCCTAAACTTGCTTTCTCCACTTTATTTAAACTATACTGTAGCTTTAGTTTTGCTCTCTTCAACAACAGAGGATACATCTCATTCTTCTATGTGACAGCCTTTCGATTTCTGTCCTCTTTTCTGTAACATTCCTCAGAGAACTTGGTTTCTAGACCTTTCACCCTTTGCTCTGTTTTGTTCCAGTCAAAAAGGCCAGTGTCTTAACCACTTGGCCATTGCATCCCCTCGCAGAAAGGGACACACAAATGAAATCTGGCCAGACATTATAAAATTGGAAAAATTACTTACTACAGCGTGTGCTTCCTAGGCTTCTGTTAATGTATCCTACAATACCGTTTGTAGTTGCAGCACATCTATTGGTTCAATTACTTTTCATAGGTACTACAGCCAAGTCAGGTCCCTGTCATTCAGTATTTGTGCCTTTTTCCCACCAAGATTAGAAGACGATATATCTCTGTTAAATTCCATTGTGTTCATTTTAGCCACTGTTCAAACTTCCTACATTTTTTGGAATTTTCTCTCATTCAATTAAAGTATTAACCACACCTCCTGTTTTGTGTCAGCTGCAAACTTTATAAATATTCCATCAACTCCCCTCCAAACTATTGATAAAGAAACTTAACATGCTCTATTAGTAGAGATGCTTTATTTGTAGAGTGGAGCAGCATTCCTCTCTGCTGCTTAGGGAGGGGTGGTAGTGGCTTGCCCAACAGAGAGGGTGTGGAATGGTGGTCATTGCAGGTGCCAAAGGGGTGGTGGCCCTTGTGGTGGTGACATCTGGCCCAGTGGCTTGACGATCATTCCCCAGGACGGCTAATAGACAAACTATTACTGGCGTTGGTCGAAGCTTGAGGGCAGTTACATCAGCAGCGACGAACGGACAGTGGCAGCTGGGACAGAACTGTGTCATCGGCATTCCAAGGAGAACAGCCAGCACCTGAGTCTGTGGGGGGACTAGACAGGACCCCGATGAGAATTCCAAGACATCAGAGAAGTTGGGATGCAAGCCTTAGGGCATAAGCCAGGAGGGACTTGGGGGGATAAGGTGGTCAATTGGGAACCCCCTCCCTGGATGACAGCCAGGTAGAGGATGAGAGTGTGTGCCCCTCTGCTGGTTGCTGAGAGACACCAGTGTGGGGGGCTGGTGTGGGATACTGGGTGGACACTCTTTCAGTGCTGAGAGCCAAAGCATAAATGTTGTGGGGCCCTCTCCCCAATTTTACCCCCTGGACTGTGAGTGGGTATGCACATTGAGGGGATGGTAGATTTATCTGCCCCTAGAGGAAGGAGGCCAGGTGGGGAGGAGAAGGAGCACCTCAGGGGATCTAGGGCAGGGCAGGTTATTCCTAGTGGTGATGGGCAGGGGTTGTTATAGGAGCCATTACAGCTTAAGGCACACCTAATACAGTGGTGCCTCACAAGACGAGATTAATCCGTTCCGGAAGAATGCTCTTAGCGCGAAATTCTCGTTTAGCGAAACGAGGAAAAGTCGGATAATCCGTTCCATGCCCCCAAAAATATTCACCAAAAAATCATATTCAACGGAATTTGAGGTAGAAGTGATTGTCCCTAACATCTGAAACAAGTAACCATGATTTAACACATGATATAAAGCAGAAATAGAGCAAACAAACCAGCACTTACCGATCTGTTTCCAAACTAACCAGCACTTGCGGATATGCTTTCCA
>JANHZU010007118.1:18395-37884 GCA_032468055.1 Acrochordus granulatus
CTTACCTGACCATTCGAAAAACTGTTTCATTATTCAATACAGGAATGATTAAACCAATCGCTAGGTACAATACAATACAAAAATTTATGATATTCCATCCATCCTGTTTAGGGGACAAAACAAATTCTTGAGAGACAATGAAGTAAAGCATCTGGAAGGATGAAGCTTCTCCAAATTCTGCAGTCCAGGAGTAACGCAACTCCAGGAACTTCAAGTCCAAATTAAAAGAAAGGGAGGACTTATCCAACACCCTGGGACCTAGACAGTACTGCCTAAGAAGACCTCAGAGGAGCAAACTCATTCCATGTCTTGCACCCAGGAGGATCAAATGTGGATAATTCTCTTTCTCTTCATCCAGATTCCCCTCATCCATCATACATGGATTACAGCAGATCAACGGTGACTTGCAACCATGTCTTATATAAGGCATTAACACATTTTTCGGCGGGGAGAGGGGCATTAGTTTTCCTATTTCTGTTTCAGGACAAGCCCTTTGCTTTCTAATTTGAGAAGGTGGCTCCCTGCCATATCTTATTTCCCATTTTGTGGATTGCAAAGTGTCTCGGTGGAAGCACAACACTGTGCTCAGTCTGCGATTCCTTTTCACTGGGGATGGATTTTCCTCTGTAGGCAGGTAAGAGAATTATGTGATTCTGACTCCCTTACAGCCTTATGGAGGAGACCTACAACAGATGGCTCTGAATATGGCAGTTATCTTTGGGAGATGCACAACAAAATGACTCCATATCCTTAATTATAGTGCTGAAATTAAGGAAGACTGAAATAAACTCAAGCAAACTTCTCTATGGAAGGATTGGGTGAGCTGCATTTATTGGGAGCCTCCGACCCAATCGCAGCTCCCCAGTTTGCATTATATGCAGAAAAGGGCTCAGAATTATTTTAATTCCCAGTATGTATCTGTTTGCACTAAATCTCAAGAGGCGGATCATGTTTCTTTGGACTAAAACTTAAAACAAAACACCGTGCCACCTGGCCCTCACCTTCCAGTACAATGAGAATCCATAGTACCAATTGAGAATGACTTCACAGATCAGAAAAGACAGAACAATCGTGTCAATGGCAGAAAATAAGCCGAAATATTTCTATACAAGGAAAAAAAACAAGAGATTTGCATGCCTCCATTTTTATAACATTTTCCTGAAAGTTCTCATACTTTTCCTTTAATACCTTTGATGCCTGGATAATGACAACACTTGTATGATAAACATGACATCTGGATGCTTATGAGTCCAAGATAATTCTGTCCATTATTTCCCTATTGCAAGGATGGGCACTATTTTTACAGGGACTGAGCACATTTCTTAACAACCCGCAAAGGCAACAGTGCACAAGACTCTCCTTCACCACCTGGGCTCCACATGTTTTGATTATCTTGGGAATAGTGTGGAGAACTTTAAAAAAAATCAGAATAAGCGTGTTAAGTCTTGGGAAGTCACCTAGTTTGAGTCTTTATTAAAATTTCAAACTTGCATCATCAAAAGTGATCATTTGCTATCAAATTTCTGTATGACTCATGGCCACAAAAATGGGGGTAGGAGGGTTTATGCAGCCCAGAGATCAGCAGAAGACACAGGGCATTCCCAGTTTAACAATCCCTGGAGAAGTGTAGGTTTTCTCCCAGCCCAACATTTTAGCAGGAAGTAAAAAATATACCAACATCTTCTAGTGTGGGTTCAGTTCGGAGCGCAATGACAAATGCGTTGCCAATTACAAGGGTCGCTAGCAGGATCTTGAAAGCTGGATGATGAAGGAACCTGCCCATGCAGTTTTTTGAGATAAACTCTTCCACATCCCAGTCATCCTGTTGGAGAAAAAGGGGTGCAATTAATTTGAAGAAAGTCAACTGCTTCATCTCTGTCTTCACATCTCTCTGGCTGATTCCTTTTGGAACTGGCCCTTCTGGGGTGGCAAAAGTTTGCCATTGGGGTGACCAATGGCAAAGTTTTGCTTCATCCCACTGTTAACCTTCTCCTTCAATCACTCCCCAGTTTGACTCAATTCTTGACTCTGATCCAATCGTGAATAAAATCTTAAAAAGGACTCAACAACAGCTCTTTGAAGCAAACTATGATCTAGATGGTTCAAACTTCTTTCATGCTTCCCATCTGAATGGCCAATCTGTGAACTGCGGGGTCCTTGGTGCTGTCTGAGCTTGGTAGCTGGATAAGAAAACAACCAAGTTCAGAGAGCACTGAGGATCCCACAGTTCAATCCCGAGCTACAAATCTTCTCCTCTGTTGGTACAACCTGTGAATCTCAGTAAGATAATGGCAGATGTGCATGTAGCTACATGCATTAGATATGTCTGGCAGCTCCTGCTGATATCCAAGGTTTAACATTTTCTGGAAAGATCCTTTATTCATGCCCATAGGAGAAGCATTAACCAACTTAAGTTTAAATTCTGTCATGCATATTTCTGTGTCTTCTCTAGTATACTTCACGCTTGTTTTAAAATTAAAAAATGGCTTTCGTGGACCAGGATACAGCTCTCCCCCACTCACTGTCTGACCTTAAAATGTTATTTTTCTCATCTTATAACAGAAGCCATTACAGAATGGCTTACAGAATCAGGATTGTCTGTATCTAAAAGGCTTGCTCTTAAACATTGGAAAGATAAACATATGGGTCCAGCAATTCAGTAGTCTGCCAAATTGATTAATACAGATTAACTACGGATGACTGTAACAAATCGTGGGTTCCATTTATTGAAGTATGTATGCCCTATGTATTTTTGTTTCTTTTTTTAGTTTATCCTTCTTTTATAATTTTGGGTATTTTTTCCTTTTTTTTCTATTAGTTAACAAAAAATAAAAATTAAAACAAGAATTAGAAACAAAGGAAGTATTAGAAATAATCATTCTTCAGTGCAAGTAAAATAGCTTCTAATCCTTTTGGGAGGAAAACACTTCTTGGCTGCAGTTTGACTGTCTCTGTTGTATTTTAGCCCACTGTGGTCGTATCTGGCTATGGAAGTACAGGTAGTCCTTGACATACAACTACAACTGGGACCAGAATTTCCATTGCTAAGCAAGGCTGTTGTTAAGTGGGTTGTGTCCGATTTTACAACCTTTTTTGTCATGAGTGTCAAACTAATTACTGCAGTGATTAAGTGATTCATATGGTCATTAAGCAAATCTGACTTCCCTCATTGACTTTGTTGGAAGCCATCTAGGAAGGTTGCAAATAGCGATCATATGACCTCAGGACGCTGCAACCATCATAAATACATGCTGGCTGCCAAACCCCCAGATTTGGATTATGTGACCATGGGGATGCTGCAATGGGTATAAGTGCGAGGACCAGTTGTAAGTCAGTGTTTACAGTTCCACTGTAACTTCGAACAGTTGCTAAATGAATGGTTGTAAGTTGAGGACTACCTGTAAAGGAAAAGGTG
This sequence comes from Acrochordus granulatus, assembly GCA_032468055.1. Taxonomy (NCBI): domain Eukaryota; kingdom Metazoa; phylum Chordata; class Lepidosauria; order Squamata; family Acrochordidae; genus Acrochordus; species Acrochordus granulatus. The sequence goes on from JANHZU010007118.1 coordinate 21,811, forward strand.
GGAAAACTTAGTCTTGCTAGATAGTAGTGGTTAATGCTTATGCTTTAGCTTGAATGCAACTGTCAGGTAGGTCTCACATATGTTGGGTGAAGACATTTCTCCCCACTCCCAAATTTCCTAGTGAACTCTCTTAATGCTTCCCAATTTAGGAGAAACCAGGAGGTTGTGAATTCTAGTCCCACCTTAGCCATGAAAGCCAGCTGGATGACCTTGGGCCAGCCACTATCTCTCAGCCCAACCCACTTCACAGGGTTGTTGTTGTGGGGAAAATAGAAGGAGGAAGGTATGTTAAATATGTTTGCCACTTTGAGTTATTTGAAAAAATAGTAAAGATGGGATACAGATAAATAAATAACTAAATGGTGGTCACAACAGTGAAATCGAAACTCTGCTTGTTGACATACATGCACAAAAACCAGGCAGAGATGGTGACACCCATCTTGACTTTTTTGACCATACCTGGCAAACACTCCAGCTTCTTATCCTCTGAATTACATTATAAAAACTGCAGATATTACTTTAGGCCAAAATGTGATTACAAAGTGAGACCCCAGACTAGTTTTCCTGTCTAAGCCAAAAAGGAAGGATGGTTTATATACAAATCCAGCTCAGAATTTTCTGAAGTTGGATGTGAAAGAATTAAAATAAATGTTGAGACATTCTTTTAATCTGCTGAATGAAAAGTATAAAAATGATCCTCTGCTATCCTAGCAAGCCAGAAGAGAAGAATAATTCCTGCTCAATTGGGCAACTCTTCTTTTTTAGTTTGTTGTTGTTGCTGTTGTTGTTTTCTCTTCCTTTCCCTCTACCCTCTTCTCATTATTGGTAAGGATCTAAGCCATCCTTCACCAGCAAATCAGGAAAAGCGTGCACTTTGCTCAGACACAAAATTATTTTTTCTCTATTTTGTTCCTTCCACGATCAAAAAGCGTTTTCCCTTTCTTATCACGAAGGCAGGCTTCCCCTTTCTGTTTGGTTCCCAGGATGTACCTCGAAATTGTCCTATATGCCCCCCTCTGCCACGTATATTATCTGTGAAAACAATGTTGTGTCGCCTGGGTAAATGTGACCCTTCCGAGCCTTTTGCCTTCTTTACTACAGCGCGAACAGGGCCCCTTTAGCCCTAGTTGCACTTGTGTGTTTTCTCCCCCCCTCCGAATCTGCGTGCTGCATTACAGGGGAATCATTCTCCCAAATCCTGTTTTCCTCGCCAAAGCACAGCAAGAAAGAAGCAAAGAGCCCTCAAAAGAGAGCCACAAGGGAAACCAGCATACCTGGACGCGCGTAATGGCTTTGCAGTTGATTACAAGGGCTTCTTGGTCAATAAAAGAACTTTTCTGTTTATTATTATCACTCACCTAGGGGGAAAAGAACATTTTCCAGTATTATCTGTTTAGGTGCTGCAGCACATTCTAAAAAGTTGTGGGAGAGGGGGAATCAAGATCCTTACTTCCCAGGAACAGCCACTGAATAACTTACAGGGTTGATTGTGGAGTATTCACATTCCTTCATTCATTCATTCATTCATTCATTCATTCATTCATTCATTCAGTTTCTATTGCCACCCAGCTCAACCAAGTGATTCTGAATGGCTGATAATTCTAAAAAAAATTAAAAATAATAACACCATTAAAAAAATCAGAAAATAAATACATGGAGCAGCCAAGATAATTAATCAACTCCGTTATGAGATAGGCAGCATACAAGTTTGCTAAATTAATAAATACAAATAAGTAAATAACAGTAAGGCCAAGAAACGGGGCTCTTAACGCATCCTGAGCCCCAGGCCTGGGTACACAGCCAGGTTTTTAAAGTTTTACAAAAGGCCACCTGAGTCGGGGCCCTTCTACTCTCCGGGGGGGACAATATTCCACAAGGCCAGAGCTATAGCAGAAAAGGCCCGTCTTCTAGTTCCCGCCAGTTGACACGCTTCTGCTGGATCAAATGGGATGGGTCGAGACTCTTAGAAAAAGAAGTCCCTCAGGTAACCCAATCCCAAGTTATGTTGGGCTTTAAAGTTGGCAACCAACACCTTGAATTGCACCTGGAAACACACCAGCAACCAGTACAGCTCACATAGTAGTGGTGTTATAGGCACCACTGCATTTAAAATAGGGTTCCCCAACCTCTTCCGCTCATCAACCCCTTGCTGAAGTTTCAGATTGCTATCACCCAAGGATGGGGAGGATGAACCCATCCACCACCACCACCAAAGGTGAGACTTCAAAAAGCAATCTCTAACCACTGAGCTCTTATGAAAGTCCATCCTTTCCTCATTGTCAGGTCTACCACCTCAAAGCCACAGACTTGTCCACTGTCATGTCAACATTCAAGTTGTGTAGAATCTTCTGAGTGTGACCTCACAGACATCAGAGCTGCCTTCTATGCGTGGAGAAGGAGAGAAGGCAGCAGGTAGCGAGAGAAGAAAGCCAAGGAGTAAGGGAATTCTTGCAAATTTGTCTCATACATTGACAAGGACAGGTGGGATTCTCCCTGCTGAAAAAGTCCATCAGGCAACTCAGCTATGAATAAGTTGGCAGCATGATTCACCATGTACAATGGATTAAGAGATACACAGAGATATGCATGCAGCCATAGATGTTGTATCTTGGCTCAAGCAGGACCACCTCTGGTGGGGACATTTTCCATGTTTATACAGTTGGATATCAGTAGATATTCTTCATACATGCAGGTGTCATAGCAGCAGAAAAAGCTTATCTTTCAGCTGTCACAGTGGTGAATCTAAGCTCCGTACAACTCCTCAATGCTCTTCCGGATGGAGTTACACAACATGCCCAGTCAGATTCCTGAACCAGCTCCTTTTTTGGTTCCTCAAAAAAATACTTAATCATAAACTAAACTAAGTACCCAATGTTTGCCCAACTCTTAATTACCAAAAAACACAAACCTTACCAAATTTAAAACTAATAAAAATAATACTGTCCCTCTCTGAGGGAAATGGACATTTTAAAAATGTGACCAACATAAATAAATACAGTATATACATACATAGATAGATACATAAAGACTCTACACAGGCAGCTGCTAGATATTTCACTGCTTGTCTTGGGTTGTGTGGCCCCAGACTGTACATCCCTTGGCCATAAGAATGTCATTTGAATGCCACTTACTATTTCACATGATCCCAAGTGGTTAAGGCATCAAACTAGTAACCAGGAAACCCTGAGTACTAGTCCCACCGTAGGCATGAAGCCAGATGGTTGACCTTAGGCCAGTCAACCCTAGAAAGCAGGCAGTGGCAAACCACTTCCAAAATCATGCCAAGAAAACTTCAGGGATATTCTGCAGGCACATTCTAGGCCAGGGGTATCCAACTTTGACAACTTTAAGACGTGTGGAGTTCAATTCAAGTTGAAGTCCACACATCTTCAAGTTGCCAAGTGTGGACATGCTTGTTCTAGGCAGTCACCAGTAATCAGTGCTGATTTGAAGGTGCCCTTCCCCCAAAAAACATAAGAAAATGTTACGAAGGGATTTACAGGTAACAACCAGCAGCTTGAATTTCCAGTGCAACTTCTGAAGCCGAGGTATCAACAGAGACATCCCAAAATCTTTTCCCCACTCTCAAGTTTTTTACAAATAGCAAAGCAAGAGTCTAATTCTATCAAAGACCAGATTGGTATAGTACATACTACCCAAAGCAAACAAATACAGCAAGGAATTAAAAAAATAATCAAAACTAAAACAGAAACTGTTCATCAGAGTCTTTTTCCAAACTCATACTAAAAAAAAAGGCAAGCTGAACTATTAACATATATTTAACTAAGAAAAATGATTTATAGACCAGCTCATGTTCACCTAGCTCTCCTTATCATCCTTTTTATAAACATCTTCGTGTGAAAATTTTCCCTATTTACTGTCTAAGAGCCTCTTAGGTGAAGCTTTATTCCTAAGGATAATTAGTGCAAAAATAGCTTTCTGGAGTTTTTTTCCACCAGTTCCACCTGGTGCTTAACTCACTTCAATCAGCTTAAAATGCTGACCAAAATTATAGCTGCAAATTACTAAATATATTCCGTGATAAATCAGTAGCATAATGGTACCTGAGTTTACTATGCAGAGCTGTGACAAAAAAGAGAATCAAAAAGGCTTCCAGGAAATAACATTTCAGTGTATTTATTTTTATATAGTTTTTCCTTCAAGAGCTCCAGATGACACACACAGCATTCCTTCCTTCTATTTTTTTTCTCAATAATTCTGCCAGGGAGGCTGGCAGGGCACCCATCGGGAATGTCAAGATGGTGCCCACAAACCTATGACCAAAGCACACCACATTTTATGTGGGACACAATGCAGGTAAAGAAGGGAAGGGGCTTTGATTGCATTTTCATGGTAGCCATCTTGACACGATAGATTGGGCACATTTTAAATGCAAGTGCATATTGGGGATGCCCGTAGAAAAAGATGCCATGGCACATTGGGGGTGACATTGCTTATTCACACAGCTACCATAGCAGGCATGATGGATAAATCTTGAAACATCCATTTCCCAGAAAGATAAGTAACTTCCCAGGAGCTTTATTACTACAGTTGTATAAAATTTCAACCTTGAAATAGTCCAAGGGTGCTTTCCAAACCGGGATAAATTACCCAAAATTGAGTAAAAGTGGTTTTCCTTTGGGTAACAACACACAAATCTATTACCTAATCACAGCAAGGGTTCTTAAACAAAAATTTTCTGATAAGCGGTTTTGGATAAGGAAGGAAAAAGTTTGCTGAAGCTCTTTCTTCGCCAACGTTTGCACCTTCCGCAGCCAGCGGAAGCCGCAGTGACTCCCTTTGACCACACAGGGGTGGTAAGAAACCAGGAAATAGGATGGACATCGCTTTTCCAGATACCTATCTCAGGTGAGCCCAGGCCACCCAAATAAAGCATGGGGAAAGCTGGTTTTATACGTAGGAGGAAGTCAAAGTCCACGATACGGCCAGTTGGGATCTTACAAGTTGCAAAACAAGAGCATGACAGCTGTTCCACTTTTGCCAACTGGAGCTCTTCAGAAGAGCAGAGATGATGTTCAGCCAAGTTGCACCTATTTTTAATAAGTTGATCAGTATGAACTTGGGATGGGATCATTAGTGTTAGCGCTGAACGTGGCAAACTAATTGCATAGGTTAAGGGTGAGCAATCTTTTGGTGGCTAAGAGACACATGCAACTTTTTTACGTGAGCAGTCCACTGCCCGGACCAAGTTGCAACCTACATGTGGACAAGGATGGGATTTCCAATGTTATGCGTGTATATATTTGGCTTTATCTACTTTTAGGAACTGGATTTTTTTTTAAAAAAACAACTGTATTAAAACCTCATTTAGAGTCCGGCGCGAGGACTTCCAACCTGGCAACGTCAGCTATGCTGGCTGAGGAATTCTGGGAGTTGAAGTCCATACATCTTAAAGTTGCCAAGTTTGGACACCCCTGGTCTAGAGATGTTTTGCATTTCCTGACTCGAAATAAAGGCAGAATTTTCGAAAATGGCATTCAGTGGTATAATTGGACAAGATTCCAAGACCCACCAAAAAGGGGTTTGCAGAGAGCCATCGTAGTTCACTCCTGGTTGCCATTCATCCTTGACCGTTAGCCTAGCCGGTCTAACAGCTGGGCCTAACAAGAGTTGGAACCCAATGGTGTCTGCAGGAGCACAAGTTTCTCTCAGCCCTTTGAAGCAGACCAAATTAGGACACCAGAGCGCAGCAGGCCAGTAATAATTTTATTAAAAAGATATACTAACAGAATCTTGCAAATCTGAAAGCACTTCACCCCCTCCTCCCTTTAAGGGTCTTGTTTGAGATGCTTACCCAGGCTACAGTACTGTCTTGGACTCAGTTTTTTTTTAATGGCCATTGTCCTGGTTGTGGCTTTTCCTCCTGTCCTCAGAGTCATCCCTTCTTCCCATTACAGTTTCCTATCTCTAGTTTAGGGGCCGCTGGACCCAACATAGGCTAGCCACATGTTCTGCTTCCTTTCTGTTGATTTTAATCTATTTATTCTTAAAATGATTTCATGTATTCCTCTTCATTCTCACAGGACATTAGGACAGATGGACATATAAAAAAAATCAGCGACTCAACAAATGATAATTGTCAGCAGCTAAAATCCTTAATCATGAATCCATATTTGCAACACATTAAATTATTCAGAGATTGAGCAGCCTCTACTGTTGGGAGCAAAGCTAGTTTCCCACTTGGTAATCCAGGTTTCTCCAAGTACCTGTAGTTGGAAATCAAAAGCTTCTGACAGTAAGAAGGGCCAAGGGGGCGTAGAATAACAACAATTATTGGTAAGTCTAGCAGTTAGTCAGTCCGTCAGTCAGTCCATCAGTTTGAAACATTTACGCAGCTGCCTATTTTACAGCACATTCTGGATGGCTCCCAGTCACAGACGCATCTCACCCCGTCTTCCCCAAAGAGACAAGCCATTTCTCTGTTACTTCAAAAGTGCACAGGAGACAGACCAGGATGTTGCTGCCTAAGTCTGCTTATGTAGATATATGCCTATATGGCTTCATTTGACAGCAATTGCGGCAATTGTTGCGTTGCAACCTTAAGCTTTCTTTTCAAAAAATATTACTCATCTTGGCTTTGAGACACTTGCTCCGAGGGTGAACTGTTTCCATTCCATATAGGAACCCTAACTGTTACTAAGACATTGTTTCTTGTGTGTGTGTGTGGATTATTCCTATTTCTTCCATCAACAATAGATTAACATTCCCCTTTTTTAAACCTTTTATAGGAGACGGGCTATAAATACATGTAAAATATATTTACATGGTATAAATACTGTGCCTGAGCCAAGAAGGTGCCTGCACATATTCACAGGACCTGTTTGAAACAGGTATTCAGTTGGGGGAATCAGTGGGAGCAATCTGACCAGTGAAGTTAATTGAAAAAGAGGGCCCTGGGAAGGGCATAGCTCAGTGGAAAAGCACAAGCTTTGCATGTAAAGAGTTTTAGGTTCGGGCTCTGGTTATGCTCAGCAAGGAAGGGATGCTGTCTAAAATGCAGCAAACTCTCTCCCTCTCTCTCTATATATATGTGTGTGTATGTGAATATGTGCAGGCACCTTCCTGACTCAGGCACAGTGTATTGGGCATGTATTTATAGTCCGTCTCCAATCAAAAGGTTAAAAAAGGAGAATGTATATGTATGTAAGTATAAACACACATTATGACTCAATCCTAACCCTAGCTAGTGAAATTGATCCCTCTTTAGGATTTGCACTGAGCCTCAAACTCCAGTAACCACATGAGTTGAGTTTATTCAGCACCCGAAACTACAAAAAAATAGCCAAAGCTTAGTACACTGGATTTTAAAACACCCAACAAAACAGAAAGCAGCTGCATTTGTACCTGTGGACTTTACATGTAGGTAGTCTTATTCCTTCCAATGTCTTCCAGATATATGGACTATAAAATTCCAGATGTCAATGTATTGTGCCTCTTACCTCTTTGGTACTCCTACCATGTTAGCAATGCTATTGTAATGACCCCTAATTCACTTTTCACCAACCAGGTGGCTTGCAGCTGGAGAGGATTATCACCCCCATCTTCCCCCACCAGCAGGGACACTTACAGGGACTGTAGTTAGATAAACCTGATTGAGGAAAAGCTTTGTATGTTACCATTACTTTTAAGAGTTTATTATTTTTTAAAGCTCAGGGATTTGCTGGTGGTTCCCATTAACACATTCTGAGAGTCACTGCTTAGGGAGACATCTGTTTCCTGCAATTACTATCAGCGAAATGCTTTATTATTTTTCTTCCATGAAGGTTCTTCTGGTTTAACTACATTGGGGCAGATCATCAAAATACCGAATACCAGAGTTGGGAACTGCACTGACACATAGAATTGGACTCAGACTCTTGTAGCTGTAAACAGCACAAGCGTGGACAGATAGACGGGGACATTTGGCTCCAGAAACAAAACCCAAAAATCAAGACCTCACTGATTTCTGGAATACTTTTGATGGAATGGAAAATGGAGCCTTGAAGGGGCCCAGCTCCATTATTTAAGCAAATTCCTTTCATCCACTGGAGAAATCACACAATCATGAATGAAGCAACCAGATAAGTTCAGCATAACACACACATCATACTAGTGTTCCTCAAGCAATATAAAGTCAAGAAGCTTGCAATGGGAGAAATATCTAGTGTTATACTAAAGTAGGCAAGCTATGGGGGTGCGGCGGCCTAGTGGTTAAGATGCTGGGCTTGTTGGCCAGAAGGCCGGCAGCCCGAGTTCGAGACCCAGGTGCCACCATGTAACGGGGTGAGCTCCCATTATTCGCCCAGCTCCTGCCAACCTTGCAGTTTGAAAGCATGCAAAATGCAAGTAGATAACTGGGCACCGCCTAAATTGGTGGGAAGGTAACAGCATCCGTGCACCTCAGCACATAGTCAAGCTGACCACATGACCATAGCAGCATCTCCAGCTATGAAACGGAGATGAGCACCGTGCCACAACTGAACGTTTACCCTTTTTTTAGGCAAGCTGTGGCCATGTGTTTGTAGAAGCTCTCTTACTTCTCTGCCCTACGCAATGTGAGCAATAGTTCGGGATGACAGGAGTAGTCGTTCTTGGCCACTTCCCCGTTTGAAGGATGTGGATTATTTTTTCCTGGCTGATTTGGCACACCTTTTCCTTTCCATTGCAGAGATTAAATCAGCGTTACCTAAAGGGGCTTAAATAAGAGAAAGACACGCACCCATTCCAATCAAAAGAAAAAGACTACAGGCACACATACACAGAGACAGAGAACTAAAATTCCCAAAGAACTTGATGGGTTGCCTTAGCACTGCCAAACAGTCAGCAGTAAGCAAGCAGAGGAATGTCCTAGATTTATCTTCCTCCCACCTTCAAATGGAGATCTGCGATAAGTCCCCCCCTTCCTAAAAATCAAATGAAAGGATATTGTCCGAAGGACAAAGAGAGGCATCAATAGTCTTTAGTACTGAGCTGAAAATTCAGGCCAAGGCTTTGTCTGAACATCTGTGGATACTTGAAGAGGACAAAGGACTGAGTACACCCCTGTCTATGCATTTCTCTAAACATCCTGGGAAATTTCTTTCAGTATTTTCATGGTCAACCCTTTGAATGGTGCGAGCTGGGCAGGAGGACACTGGCTGCATCTATCGCATCCCAAGCCCATCTGAGGGCATCAGTCCATCTCTCTTGACTTGTGCAGAACAGGGAAGAAAGGACCTCTGGCTCCCGAGCTACCAGCGGTGATCTCGAGACTGCAACTGCATGGCCACGTTTCAGAAGACCAACAGGGCAAGCTTCAGGCATCTTCCAGGGCATGGTTCGCCCCCAGGGCCTTTACTGCATCCAAGGTTTACGGAGGGTCCGTCCCACCTTCCACTTAGTCAAGAACATTTCAGGAAACAGCCACCCTCGTGGGAGTTTTGCTTCTGGGAAAGGAAGTGGAGCTGGAGGGGGATGTTGCGAGGGGGCGGGGTGGAGTGGAAGAGAAGAAGGGGAAGAATGCTTTTCAAAAGAAACTTTTGCAGCCCGCTTCAGATGAGCAGGAAGAGGCAGCCAGCCTGTTAACTTGGGTGGCACAGCCCTCTGCAGCTGGGGCATTACCCAGACTTATAATTATCTCTAATTCCTCCCCTGCTGCTGCCACTGCGTTAACGATGCCCGCAGCTGCAGGCTGAAGGGGCAATTAATTGCCTGGTCCACGTAACCGTGGTTACGGGAGGGATCCAGCGGGCGGGTAAAAATGGAAGGCAACTGATCTAAAAGAGGGCCAGCGGACGGCTGGCTGCAAAGGGCTCGCAAGCGAAGCTTGGGCGGCTGCTATTACAGTGGCTTGCGCTGTTGTTTTTTTCATTGAATTAATTAATATTATTTGTGGATGGCCACCGTATAGCATGTTCTCTTACCGTAAGACGGCAGGGAAATGGGGAGGAAAGAAAGAAAGAAAGAAAGAAAGAAAGAAGGAAGGAAGGAAGGAAGGAAGGAAGGAAGGAAGGAAGGAAGGAAGGAAGGAAGGAAGGAAAAAGAAAGGAAGAAGATGGATGGATGGATAGATAAATAAATAGAGGGAGGAAGGGATGGAGGATGGATGGATAGATTGATAGGTGGGAGGGAGGGAGGGATGGGAGGGAAGGAGGATAGATGGGTAGGTGGATAGATGGGTAGGTAGGTAGGTAGGTAGATAGGTGGACAAACACACACACACAAACAGGTGCAACAACTACATAGCTGTTTAACCAGACACCTGAAGTTCACTGATCATAACCAGATGTGAAAAAGTGGCTTTGAAAAAAAACTTTAGCCCACAGGTAATCCTCAACTTACAACTACAACTGGGACCAGAATTTCCATTGCTAAGCAAAGTGGTTGTTAAATGAATCATGCCCGATTGTACGATCTTTTTTGCCACAGTTGTTAACTGGATCACTACAGTTGTTAAGCAAATCCAACTTCTCCCATTAATTTTGCTTGTTGGAAGCCAGCTGGGAAGGTCGCAAATCGCGATCCCATGACCATGGGACGCGGCAGCTGTCCAAATACATGCCGGTCGCCAAGCACCGAAATTTTGATCGTGTGATGTTGGGGATGCTGCAATGGTTCTAAATTTGAGGACCTGTCATCACTTTTTTCAATGCTGTTGTAATTTCAAACAGTCGCTAAACGAATCATCTCAAGTTGAGGACGACCTGTATTGAGTGATGTCACCTTTAGTTTATAAAGTCTGATCTGTGGTTGCACATGATCCCTAAGCCTACCTCACATTAGGGGCTAATTCAGGAGACCCTGGTTCAGCAAACCACTGCTTGGAAGGTTTGTGAACCAGGGCCTAATTTCACTGTCGTTTTAACTTTTCTTGGCACAAGGGCCTCTTAGCTTTTTGCCAGATTATTTCTTCCCTCAACGGTTTAACCCAGCACAGTTCTTTTCTTTATCTGTAGGAAGTAAATCTGGAAAAAAATGGGGGAAAAGTGCTGGCCTTTATAAGGAACTTTGCAAAACATTTTTGCAATTTTTACTGCTTGTCATGACCTGGATCAACGAGAACACTCATAAATACCTGGTTCTTTTATGCCCATTTTACAGACGATCAGCTTAAGACCCAGTGAAACTGCTACGCTATCTTATGCTGTAAGACTCCACCCTAGGGGGAATTTCGAAAGGAAGTGACCTGTGCAGTCTACCCCTGCACAAGACTCTTAACAGAGCTGAAACCCGGCCAATGTCTCTGTCTGAAATATTGATCTAAAGCTAGTTATTTGTTCCATCCAGTAGATGGTGGCAAAGGGTTGCACTTCATTCGGATGCAAGCGATCCAAGGGGCCAAACTCGATTAATACTTTGAAGTTAATTTGACTGTGGAAAAGTGGGCCCTCCGGTCCCCGTTCATACAATCAGGGGGTGCTCCAGGTGTACCGAGAGAGAGATTTCACATAGAACCTGGTCAAGAAGTATGAAACTCCTGTAGGGTTTCTTGGCCGTGTGTTTAAAACTCTGCAACCCATCATAATCCATCAGTGCTTCCATTCATGAGTGTAACAATTCTGGGGGAAAATCCAGAGTCTCCCTTCAGTCAAATAAATAGGAGCAGCCCCTCAAACCCCACCAGCTATGTTTTATACAATAGACTAAATTATAAACCTGGTTAACAAGGTACATGGGTGAGTTTATGCAGAATGATTACAAAAAAGCAAGTAACCGGTGTTGTGGCTTAAGGTGATGGCCTGATTTACACAGCTGAAAAAGAAAAGACGTGATTGTTTAAAAGTGCACTCGTTTCAAGTACAGTATTTGCATTCAGAGGCTTCAGGTTTCCTTTACTGGGCATAACAGCCTTTCCCAGACTGAACGTCTTCCAATTATGGGAATTTCAGTTCCCCAAATTCCTTGGCTAGCTAGGCCATTGTAGAGAATTCTGGAAGTGGAGGTGTCCTCACATGCGGAGAGTATCCAGGCTCAGGAGGCCTACATCATAGCATTTGCACTGCATAGAATTTCTCAGGTTGATCAGGTGTACAGGTCATCCTCAAACTACAACCATTTGTTTAGTAGCAGTTCAAAGTTACAAAGGCACTGAAAAAAGTGACTTGGGAATGGTCCTCACGCTTACAACCGACGCAGCTTTGCTACCTGATCACGATTTGGGTGCTTGGTAACCAGCAGGTGTGTATGATGGGTGCAGCATCCCAAGGTCACCTTATCACCATTTACAACCTTCCCAGTTGGCTTTTGACAAGCAAAGTTAACGGGGAAGCCAGCAGGAGGTCACCGGTCAGCCTACCCTACAGCCAAATGATGTCTCGTTTAATGACCAGGGCAAAAAACAAAATTGTAAAATCGGTCATGCGATGCCTCACTTAATAACCCCACTGCTTAACAGAAATTTTCCGGTCCCAATTTCTGGTCATAAGTCAAGGACTACTTGTATGCTTGCTAATCTATACAGCAACACACCTAGCTGCTTTGGGGGATCAAAGGCTCTTCAGTTAGAAGAATGGCCTATGGCAGAACTAAGCAGCTATCTCAGGACTTCGTCTATTTTTTCATCAAGCCCCAAATTGTCCACCATGACTAGCAATCGTTCTCCAGGGTCTCAGGCAGAAATCTGTTCCGCTGCCTAGCATTTGATTCTGCAGTCATCACTTCCAGCCTCAGGACTCCAAAAACAGACAGAACCTACAACCCTGAGTGTGCAAGGCCTATGCCACACCACTGAGCTAAGAATGTTGCATGCCTATGCCATTCTGCCCTATATAAAAAGAAATGAGCACACCCGTCATAGATCATTCGTTCATTTTGATTTAGGCAAATACTTGCACAGAAGCTGGGGGTTATCACTCTGCTTATAGGGATGCCAAACATAGAAAAGGGAGATAGGACAATTTTATCCAAACAATGTTATGATTCTCTCCAGCTCATCCAACAAGTATTCTTCTTACAGACCAAAGTTTTTCTCTCTCAGGATCGGGATGGACAATTGCTTGAGAAGAAATGACGCTGGACAGAGAAAGAGATGAGAAAAATTGCAGGTTGAAAACAGCCCGCAAAGGGGCCTTGAAATAAATAAAAAATCTGCTGCATGAATTAATTTTTGGGAAAAGTCAATGCATCTATGCATCAAAGTGTAAAAGACAATAGCCTCATATTGGCAGATTAATGTGGGGGATGCATTAAGGTCTAGTAGTTGTAAGGACGATCTGTTCTGCTTCAGCATAAGTAATCTCAAAACATTAGGGGCTGCGTACTATGGATGCACGCTTTTACTCTCACTTTATTTATTGCTATGTTATTTTTCTATTTATTTTTGTCTCGCGAGTACCCTGAGAGCTGCTGTCCTGGATTTAAATCCCTTGCATGTCTAACCATGCTTGGCCAATAAAGTATCTGAATGACTGAAGAAGGGAAGGAGAACTGAACTCAGATCCTCCTCTTGGAGGGGAATCCTGCAACATCTGATCACTTTTAGGAACCAGGTGGGTTTGGTTTCAGCCAGCAAGCCTATTCTTAAGGGTTTTATCAGAATAAAAAACTTCCTTGTGACTCTTGGCTGCCTTTAGAAAAATAAATGGCTGCAAGGAGCGCCGATTATGTCATCACAGTAGGTGGAAACAAGATTTTCATCCCAAACTTTGGTATGAGTTCAGTTTAAGGGAAGGATTAAGATACCAGTTTCATCTTTTGTAAATGGGGGCAGGTTTCTACTCAGGTGGCTTTAAGATGGTGTCATGAGGCCTTAGTTTTCTCCCCTGAAGCCCATCCCAACCCCTGAAGCAAAAGAAAAAAGAAAGTCAAATAGCACTCCCACCCACTCTACATGAAAGTTGCACACCTTTGAATTCCCCCACTCCCTATTCCAAAGGTTGCATTCAAATGTGCCAGTTTCACATCAGAATGACCTTTCAGTTCTACAGAAGGAAGTCACATGGCCTTCAAGACATTTTTTAGGTGTAGCCCACATTATCTTCTCAGTTTATGTGCATTATTTTGCTTCCCGAAAGAGCTCACTTTCTGTGGCTGCACAACAGATGGAACTGTAAACTAACTCAGTGGGCTAGGTTCATACAGGTAGTCCTTGACTTACAACCATTCATTTCATAAGCATTTGAAGTTACAACAGCACTGAAAAAAGTGACTTACTGTATGACCGGTGCTCACAGTTATGACAGTCGCAGCATCCCCATGGCCACACAATCAAAATTTGGGTGCTTGGCAACTGGCATGTATTTATGATGAATGCAGCATCCCAGAAGCTGATTTCTGACAAGCACAGTCAATAGGAGAAGTTGAATTCGCTTAACAACTGCAGTGATTCGCTTAACAGCCTTGGCAAAAAAAGGTTGCAAAATCGGGTGCAATTTACTTAACAACCACCTTGCTAAGCAATAGAATTTCTGGTCCCAATTGTGGTTGTAAGTCAAAAACTTCCTGTACAAGAAAACTGTGCTGCGTAGACTCAAAGTCTGAGCTGGTATGACAGCATCCTATGACCTTCAGTCTGGCTAATAATAGCACTTGCCTTACCTTCCAACTTAACCTTCAAAAACTTTGTTGTTAGCTGAGCTCACTTGGGCTATGGGGATAATGGGTGAGTCCAAAATGGATATATCCATTTTGACACAAAAAATGGGTATGTCTAAAAATAAGAGCAGCATTTAGCATTTATGTCTTGCTCTCCATTTATTATCACTATCCCAATATTCCCTGATATTATTATTATTAAGAACTGGTGAAGTGCCCAGCTGAATCTTTTTCTAAGTGTTTCTCTTATTTTTTTTAGTAGCATAATACAAGTAAGCGGTTCAGTCCCAGATGGATTCACACACTACATTAGGGTTGGCTAGTTTGTGACTTAGTGGATCAGAACATGGTTGGTTTGTGAAACCTTAGTCTTTCCTGCCTTCTCTTTTTTTCTGGTGGCACAATTCATTGTATGGATAAAGAGATCTGGCTGATATGCTAAGGTATCCTAGCCCAAAGTACTGAAACTTCCAAACTGGGATGAACCAGGTTTTCTTATACATTCTAAAACTCTCTTCTCTTCTGCAAACTACGCCCACAGATACACATAAGTGTGCAGAGAGACAGTTGAGAACAAAAATCCTTTTCTGTCCCTAGTTAATTCTTACAACACCCAACAGGAAAAGCTTACATTGTCAGAATCCTCCTTTTTTAAAAAAAAATCCTCACAACTCCAGAAAGCTTCAAATGGAAAAACGGGCTCAAAATCACCCTGGGAGGTTATATCCTGAGATAAACCCAGCCTGAACTCAGACCCCAGCCAGTCCAAATCAGAGTGTCCGGTCCATTCAAATGCTTTCATAGCACATCCCACCCTTCAAGGGCCCACTTTAGCAACCATTGAAGAAGCAAGCAAAAATACAACAAAGGACCAGCCCACCCACTATTTATTTATACACGCACACACCATCCTTTCACCTTTCACTACAGATGCAGCACTGGGAAAATGCTCTTTATTGGAAGTTCATCTTCTGCAGCTGTCAGAAGACCAGCATCTCTGCCAAGGGTGGAGGGGAAAAACGTAATAGCAACCCTGTTTAACATATATCCCCCCTTCGATCTTCTTGGAAATGATTTAAATCACTTAAGGGCTGGGCTCAGCCACATTTCTACACCCCCCCTTTTCCCCTTCAGCACATTTTTAAACAGCGATTAAATTAAGCAGATTCTGATGCACGTGGAAACTGGGAGCACCCAGCCCGAACGGTTTTTCCTTCCTCTCGAAAAGATTTTGATGGGAAGGGAAAAGGAAGGAGGAAACGGGCGTGGGAGATTGGGCGAGCGGGGTGGGGGTGTGAGAAGGAGGGCTGGCATCTTTTCAATCCTCTCGACCCACAAATCAAGAGAGAGAAATAAACAGGGAGCGGAAAGACCCCCAAAGAAGAGGCGCCTTTCCATCCCCCCTCCCCAAATGACCCTGCGAAGAAATGATGCTTCCATTTTTTTCTTTTTAAAGGCAAGCATTTGCGAGGGATTTTGCGATTCGAGAATAATGGATGGCCTTTATAATGAGGCTCTTAAGGGCTAGAAGAGAGGGGAAGCGAGGGGGAGAGCGGGGCTTGG
>JANHZU010007118.1:37984-49792 GCA_032468055.1 Acrochordus granulatus
AGAGCGGGGCTTGGCTGGCCCCCTTCTTGCTTGGGCCTTGGTTGCAGACGTGTGACCGCGAGAGGGAGAGAGAGAGAGAGAGAGAGGCGCATTCAAAGTTGGAAAGCGAGAGGCTGAGAGCCGCGGCGGCAGGCAGGGCGGGGCGGTGGAAAGAGCAGAGACTGGGAGCTCAGACAGGCTGGCGCCAGCAAACACCTGCAACAGCTAAGAGGAACACAATGGCAAACACAGGTGGGGGAGTGCTGTCAAACGCGGCCTCTCCCCACTGTTAATCACGGCTGATTGCATCAGTTTCTACCGGCTGCCAAGACCCACCAGCAGCGCCGGCTAGAATTGTTCTCTGTGTCAGAATTTTTGCTAATTTAAAGCAACTTTGCATTAATTCCTCTCTCTCTCTTCCTTCTTCCCCTGTTGTTGTGTGTGCGTGCGTGCGCGAGCTTTCCAGCACAAAAGAAAGGGGGGGAAACAGGTGGGAGCAGGCTTCAGCGTAAGAGTCTGGGCTTTGCACCGGGGAGAATAAAAGCCCAAGGAAAAAGAAGAAGGGCAGAGTTGGATGATCGGTTCATGCCCTCCCTTCTGTCCGACCACTTCTGGGGGAAGGGGCCGAGGGAGGGGAGTGGGGTGGTTGGAATCAAGCTGACTGGAGTATCTTCATCCACCAGCAAGTTGCTTCTGTCAAGAGTTGCAGAAAAGTGAGATGGGTGGCTATATAAATAAAAGTCACATAATACATCAATGCTTGGGCAATGCCAATGTGCCAGCAGTTGGGTTGGACCCAGCTGAAAGCTGTCCTTTGGTCAAAAAGCAATCAATGTGTGGACAGAAGTGAATATTGGTAGCTCTGGATTGAATTGTGGGGTCTGGGTGCTCTCTGAGCTTGGTTGTTTTCTTGCAGACATTTCATTTTCCATCTAGGTAATGTCATCAGTGCTCACCCAAATTCAGAGAGCACTAAGGATCCCATAGGAATAAAAATCCAACCGAAATCAGTATTGACTTAGCTGCCATGTTGAACTCCCACAATACCTTGTCAGAGCATCTTCCCATGGCGTTGTGGGGAAGTAACATGCCGTCTTGTGGTGTTGCTCAGCAGTACTCTACTGCAGGCGGCTCAAGGGGGAGAAAAGGGGATGCAGAGTTACTTTACTCAGATGACCCTTTAAATATGGACTGTGTCTTGCCCAAGTAAGAAAGCAGACTATTATTAACTCTTGCTAAATTCATTATGATCAACAATTCACAACAACTTTGAAATATCCTTGAATATCTTAAATGGGAAACATTTAATTTAAACATTTAGGAATGTTTTAGATAACATAAGTTTTAAACCTGATAGCGTTGCACTTTGCAAATATAGGTCTGATTACTCTTGAAATGTAAATTGGTTGTTTTGAAGCTCTTTGGAGAGAATTCTGAAGGTGATATTACCTTGGAATTTTATCAAAGTTTCCTTGACATTCTAACAGTCTGGAATGAATGGGCAAATCTCCTAGAGAATCCTTGTTTGCTACTGCCAATCTTTCCTGGCAATTGCTGAGTTCGCACAACACATTCACCCATGATTAGCTCCTTTATTGAATTAACTCAATTGCCTAGGTTTGTGCCAAACACTGAATCAGAACTCTGTATATTGAGTCAGTTCATGCAAGCGGGCTGAGTTAGTAACTAGCCAAACACTTCTTAGGCCATCAAGTGAACCCAAACAAACTAGAATCGCAAGCAGCATCTCCTACAATTAGTGGTTTGTGTTTGCTCCTTCTTTGTGTTTGCTCCTTCACAGATCTAGCCTACAGGGGAGTAGCCTTCCCTCCACTACTAGGTATCCAAACCAACCATAACTGGTTTTCTTTGCAATTCGGATTTTACAGGGCTGTGTTGCTCACCACTAATAATTGTCCCTAAAGTCCTCACATTATGTGATTTAGAGATGAATGGGGAGTCTTGCCTATCAGGGATAGTCTTATCCTGTGGGAATTGCAGGGACGTTTTTAACCATCCTACTCAACTTTGGAGCAATTTTGCTCTGTTAAATTTTCCTTGCAATCTAGAGTTGCAGGGAACTGTTAATATGGGAGCTCCTTGGCTGTATTCAGGGTCACTTTTTGTGAGGGGGGGTGGCGGCCATATAAATGTGATAAATAAACCAGGTCCAAAAATGCTTTCTTCCAACATGCTGAGTGGAGTCAGTGTTAAATTTAGCAGTCATTGTGATTTTTATCATCATAAAGTCAGCCTATTTGGTTGAGCCAGTGCAAGTGGGAATCTGAAAAATGAGTTAATTCAGGAACCCAATTATAGATAGTCCTCAGTTTACAACCATCCATTCAAAGTTACAGTGGCGCTAAAAAAAGTGACTTATAACCATCTCACGTTTACAATTTATGGTCTCGTGATCAAAATGTGGGCATTTAGCAACTGGCATGTATTTACAATGGTTGCGGTGTCCCAGGACATGTGATACACTATTCTGTATTCCCAGACAGCTTCCAACAAGCAATGGGGGAAGCTGGATTAACTTAATGATTATGAGATTCATTTAACAGCTGCAGTGATTCACTTAATAGCTGTGGCAAAAAGGATACAAAATTGACTGCAATTCACTTAACAACTACCTTGGTTGTAAGTCGAGGACTACCTGTAAGTATTGTATGTTGTGTGAATACTGGCTTAGGTTCTCAACAGGGCCTGCTGCAGCATGGGCATTGCAGAATAGGATTTTCTAGCAGGCAGAAGAAATCTTGTCTCTTGGTCTGTTTGTTAAATCAGATTCAGATGCTTTATTGGCCAAGCATGGTTAGACATGCAAGGAATTTGACTCCAGTACAGCAGCTCTCAGTATACTTGCGAAATAACAGTAAATACAATGATAACAGAACAGTAAATGAAGTTAGATATTCAACAATAAAGTGTGCCTTCCGATGTCCAGGAGTTTTTTTCTGGAATATGTAGTCCACAAAGAGTTGCAGAGAGAACTGTGAAATTGCAACACAGTGCGAGAGCTCCCTTCACTGAGGCGCTATCTTGAGGGTCATCAGAATACAAAAAGAGATGTTGAAACCTACTCGTAGAGCACCATCAGCCACCAACTTTCCCATCCCAAATGTTACTCAGCACCACTGACCAAGGTTTCAAAAGACCATCGCAACTTGACTCAACTCTGCCCGGACAGCGCTGCCCACGGCGTGGGAAGTTACCCTCAATACTCCATCGCCCTGACCACTGCACGTTCTTGAGGCTGGACTCTTTCAAGGCCCACAGCTCTGAGTTAAGCCCTGGGATGCTGCCTAGAAATACATGGCTGACCTTTACATCATTCCACCAGGCCCTCAGATGATGAATCTGTGAAGGCACCAGCAAAATCTGAGTGTTCGGATTAACCACTATCAGCCAATGTCCCATTTTCACAGCACATTAAACCATGATGATTAATTTCACTCTCTTCTACCACGCTGCTGAAAGAAAGATGCTCACAACAACCCTGTAAAGTAGATGGGGGGACAAGAAAGGCTGACCTCAGCACATCTAATCAACTTTAGAGATAATCCAAGATTTCAATTCCCCTCTCCTGATCCAAACCAACAGAAAGAGGGAGTCTACAGGGTGGGATTAAAAAAGCCAAAATGGCAACCACAGCAGTGCAATTGAACAAGAGGTTCCCTGACTTTGTTCCAGCCATCACCTTCATTTTTTGATCAAACCTTGCAGATCCTTGCCTGCGATCAAGCTTGCACATCCCCAAGCTATTGTCTTCTTCTCGATGCACTACATCTTATTCTCATCATCTGAACCTAGCAAGCCAACCTGTATCAGAAGTATCTCGTTGGAGAAAGTTGCTCTAATTCAGTATTTCTCCACCTGAGCTGCTTTAAAATGTGTGCGGACTTCAACTCCCAAAATTCTATGCTGGCTGGGGAATTCTGGGTGTTGAAGCCCACTCATCTTAAAGTTGCTCAGGTTGAGAAACTCTGTTCTAACCCATCAATGTGACATGGAAAATATATGGACAGCCTTTGACTGCCCAAAACTCACTCTCCCTTTTTAAACGTAAAGTCAGTTTGTCTCCGAGTGCTAAGGAAGAGTGCAAACACAGCCTCTCTGTCACTTGAGAGCACAGGAATGTACAAAAGTCCATGTGTCATTCCCAAAAGCAGACTGAGAATCTTCCTACTCAGTGCTTCCAATTTGGATTGGGGTCTGGATCGTGTTTCTCGATTGCATCATGCAGGAAACAGCAAGACATTCAGTTTCCTCTTTATTTCCTGGGAAGTGGAGTTCTTCAATCCATGCTGGGATGCGCGTTACACCACTTTGCCATTTAAAATCGCATTCAACTGTGCAAGAACATCAAAGAAGCATGACCAGTTATTCATCCCCTCATTCCAATCTGGAGGAATTGTCTATGCTGGGTGGGGGGTCGAGAACTGGTCTCCCTAGAAAGGTTGGTGGTAAAACGAGCCGTTTTTGTGCACCAAAGCAAAATTGCTTTTTTAACCAGGGTAAGAGAGATTAAAACCACAAGGAAGACTTTTTCCTGCCACTCTCTATAGGTTTGAAAGCTCTTTGTGCGTTTTAACATGCCAAAATCACGCCAGGAAGAAAACAGGAGAAAGGGAGCAGGCCCAGGATAGTTAGTTTTCGAGTATCCGACACATACTAATATTATTAGAATACACCCAAAGGGAACAAAAATGGTCCATGTTTTTTAGTTCTTCAGAACTCTCTATCAGACAAAAGAATATGAACAGGAGCAGAATTTAAGGTAAAAGTAAAGATTTCCCCTTTCAGTCATGTCCGACTCTAGGGGACAGTGCTCATCTCCGTTTCATAGCCGAAGAGCCAGTATGTCGGAAAACACTTCCATGGCCATGTGACTGGCACGACTGTATGCATGGAACGCTGCTACCTTCCCACCAATTTAAGGGGGGTACCTATTTATCTGCTTGCATTTTGCATGCTTTCGAACTGCTAAGTTGGCAGGAGCTGGGGCAGACAACAGGAGCTCACCCTGTTACATGGCTCCCGGGTCTCAAAGATTAAAGAACCTTCCATTAAGCTAACCCTAGACAGCAAGTCCATCTATAAAACATTCCCTTCGAGGAGTCTAACCAGTAATGTTATGTTAAAATCTGTCTTGTAATTCCTCAGGATTCCCCCCCTGTCTAGGAAAGAGGCTTCTGTTTGTCTAATCTTTTCTCAGCATGCTTGAAATTTCTTGCAAATTTCTCTTGGTAAATTTTTTAAAAATTGCTTTATTGTTAATGATGGCAGAGAATGTTATCGTTCTTGATTTCCATTACTCATCTTTCCATCACTCTGCAGCCTCTGCAGCTGCTGAAACTTTCTAGTCTGAAGAAGCCCACTAGGAAGTGTTTTTCCCCCACCCATATGCTCACCTACGATGGAAGACAGAAAGACTCCATCTGTAGAAATAATTACACACCGAAGGTGGGACAGTCTCTGTCTCTCTTTTCTTTCTCTCACACACATTCCTTGGCCTTCTCAGAACTCTCTTCTTCAATAAGTATCAAAAATATATTCTCTTTCATCAAATGGAATAATGATAGCTTTTTTTTAAAAAAATTGTTTTTGCTGGGTTTGTGATTAAACTCTGAAACTACACTGCCACATTATGGAGCAGGAGTTCTGGGTGTGTGCGTGAATGCTTCAGATAATTCAAAGTCAAGAACAGGCATTTATGATACTTCTGTGACTGCTGGGGATTTTAAGACAGAAGCGAGCCATTTTCAGGAACATGTAAAGCTCTTTCCTGGATGCTCTCTCAGCAGATCTGATTTTATCCCAGAGATAAAATGCCTACTTCTCACTCCTAAAAATGCACACCTTTGTACTTCAAAGAGTCTTGCAACATGCAGCAAAGGCCCTTTGAAACTATCTGCTAAGCCAGGTGCTCTCAGGGTAAGACTTCTGCTATTTGCCATCAGTCATGATCCTCTATAGCAGGGGTGTCCAACCTTGGCCACTTTAAGATGTGTGGACTTCCACTCCCAGAATTAAGAAGTCCACATGACAGCCAGTCAGTATGGATATGGTAGTAGGATCAGAGCCTATCTTGAAGCTGAGAAAAATGGACATGGGCTTGGCTGTTCCCAGCCATGATCAGCACTGCCATGAGCTATGAGGGTGTGACAATCTACGTGAATCCCCATCGATCCTTCCTGTTACACTGAAGTAGGGATTGTTTTGCAAGTTTCAAAGAAAAGCCAAAGGAAACAAGGAACAAAGCTATGCGTAACATTCTTCAGGAATTGGAATTGTTTCAATCAAAAACCCAAACTATGATAGTCTTCACATAGGTACTGCAGACAGCTCTGACCAAATTTGGTTGTATCTTTATAGAAGAAAATCCAGAAAATGCGTGGCATTTTTGACTATGTATAGTCTCATTAATCCAGCAAAAATCATAGCAAAATCGCAAAAATGCAAAATTTTCTCAAAAAAGGCAACTGGACTTTTATTAGTAGATGTAACAGGAAATGTTTTGTCTCCTGTCCAGGAAACTTTCTCAGGCCATGTGGAAATTGGAAGAGGTGTCAGGAATATAATACATTTCTCAAAAGGCAGAATACAGGAGACAAATGTATATTCAAGAAACATATATATCCTTGCCATCTCTTCCATTTCCACAGATAGGAGATGAAACGTTTCTAATTATATCTACTAATAAAAGTCCAGTTGTCTTTTTTGAGAAAATTTTGCATTTTTGTTTGCAAGTTTGCCACTATGGCATTTTTTCTTTTTTTAAACAAAATAATCCCCTTCCAAAATTGAATTCACAGGGCTGCCAAGAGAATGGTAATCAGAATGAGGCCATTGAGAAAATAGTCTTTCCCTCCTTTTCTCTTTCTCTTCCTCCTTTTCAAATCCCCATCCTTTAAATGATATTGGGATATTTTAGGGGTGTGAGAAATAGTGATGGGTGACAGTACTCCTTCTAGCTCCTTGGTCATATGAAGCAGTGGAAAACCACTGGAAAAAATACAGACTTAAAAAAGTATCTGTTATCTCACAATCAAGTAAATCCCCTACTTCAGTGTAATTGTATTACTAGAAGTTTGGTGTCTGTCTCCCACCCAAAGCTTCTGAACATCAGCACTACCATCCGCTCTTCTCTAGGACATAAATGACTTTATGGAATAAGGGACTGTATAACTGACTCAACAGAGTAGAGAATCAACAGAGAATCTGAAATAGCAAGAATACTTTCTGGCTTTCAAGTTTAGTTGAAAGACTTCAGTAGGTCAAAACCAACCAAAATGGAAAAGGTAAGGCAGGCACTCTCGTTTAACTCAAGTTCTTGAATGAGTAATCCGACAGTACAGTATGTACTTACAATGAATTCTAGTCTTACTATGCACTTACTGTTCCATTTGCAATGTTGCACATGTGTCTAGATCAGTGTTTTTCAACCTTGGCAGCTGTAAGATGTGTGGACTTCAACTCCCAGAATTCCCCAGCCATACTTTCACCTATAGTGGAAGTAAAATGTTAGTTTCATAAGAAATAACAATGTAAGCCAATGCATACAACATCCCCACTCCCTTCCCAAGGATTTGTATCCAAACTAAGTTAGTGAACTATTAACCAACAAAGTAACAAAACAATAACAGAGAATCAATATTCCAATGTTCTCTAAAACCAAAGATCAATAAGTAGTCGAAATAACTGCATGCCAGAAGTGCCAACAAAAGCGTAAGATTCAAATATACAATAAAAGAGGATGACTAATCTATCAGCATCACCTGTTTAATCTTTAATAGAAGAGAATATCTGTAGCTCAGGTTTGAACAGTAGAGTCCTTGATGTTCTCTGAACTTAGTTGTTTGCTTGCAGGCATTTAATTATCCAACTAGGTAACATCATCAGCATTGATGTTACCTAATCAGGTACTGCAGGAAATCTCTGCAAACAAACTACCAAGTTCAGGGAGCACCAAGAACTCCTGTTCAATCTCTTCAGTCAAGTAAACTGAGTGAATAGGAAGGTATATATTATCTCCTCCCACTTTCGTTCGCTATGGTGGCCATTGTGATTGAACCTGCTAAGGTCTACAGTCAAGCAAGATCATAGAGCTGCAGATTCTACCTCCCTATAGTCCCAGGAACAGAGGGATTTCTCTTACCACCTGCAACGTGATCCTTCTGATTGGGAATGATAAATATTCAACTATGATTTTCTGCGTATAAAACATGGCCTCTCACTCGTGTAGGCTATAATCCTCCTCCCTAAATAATTGGTGACCATTCTTTATCGACGTATCTAGAAGCAAGTTTGACTCAAGTCCATTGGATTTTTTTCTGATGGATCATAGAAGATTACACAGTTAACAAAAACAGCAGAGTTTTGTAGCGCCTAAGATTTAAGAACAAGTTTGATTTAGCAGAAATGTGAGGTCTCAGTTTTCCAGGCATATTCAGACATGGTTGAAAATAATTGAAAAGCGTCTAGGTTGGCACTTCATGGTAAGATGGTTTGACCTTGGTTTATGGAATAAACCATAACTGGTTAGGTATACATACTACATGTTACACTAAACTCTAACTAATCTTAACGTACAGTGTTATGTTGGACTACTATTTTAACTTATCATGGGATGATTTCCAAGAAACTCAACAATCTAAAATAGTTGCTTGCCATTCTTTTTGTGGTATTAGTATCGCTGTAGCAATTCTTTCTACAGTGATACTAATATTCTGTTCTTCTTATTCCCCCCGCCCTCATTGGTTTTTAAATCCAACAGTCTCAGGATGCTCCAGGCTGACTTGTGACATCTATAAAGAATTGTTTCACAACAAGTACAAAACAGCTGTGCAGCTGGGTGTGTGTAGGTGGCTGAGTTCACGCTTGCTATTCTCTGCTTAGCTTCTGGGAATAGGGCTTATTAATTATATAGGGCTCTTTTTACAGCCCTTATCTCTGCTTCTCCCTTTCTGAGCTAGGTCAGTAGTTCCATGTGACACCCAGAGGTGCTGAAGCTGAGAGGCAGTGATTTGCACAAGGGAATTTGGAGAGTTAGCTTTGGAAAAGAGATCTGAGCTCCAAGCTAAGCTAGGATCCCCAGTAATGCCTCATCCAAAAGACCATGGTTGGAATTCTTGCAACTACCTGTACATTGCTCATGGAAAAGGCAAATGCCTTTGAGAAAATGCCGGACCACAATCAAAGAAAATGTGGGCTTGAGACCAGCCCAAATGAAGAATGAAAGAAAATGTCTTGCTGACTAAGACAGGGATCTATTTATTCCTTATTTAAGTGTATATAACCATTCACTAGCCATACAATTCTGGGCTCTTCAGAATTGTGCTGCCTATTGAACCAGGCCTAAATAGATCCACTTGCAAGGAGAGTATGAGAAGACAACAAGAAGACATGCTGGATCAGACTAGACCAGACCTATCCTATTCCCATAACAGTGAACCAAATGCCTTTTGGAACCCAATGCCTTTTGGAAGTCCAAGAGTACCTTCCAATCTGTATTCTAATCTTTAGGGATAAGGGGTCAGTGGCTATCTAAACATTGCTGAGCTACAACTCTCAACATCTCTTAGCATTGTTCATGCTGAGTGAAGCTACTAGAGCTTACAAATCAGCAACATTGGGAAGACCAGTGGTTCCTTCCATGATTACTGTGGCACCAACAACAAAGATCCAGGTTTAGATGAGAGGCAAACATCCATCTGAATAATATCCAGAATAATAAGAATAATATCTTATTCTGGGCTATCTTTCCTCAACAGTAACCAGTTCTTCATTTGAACACTGGGTCTTGATTTGAGGACCTTTCTGAATAATGGTTAATTAAGTGAGATACCTTTCAGTGCGCCAACTAGATGCAGTGCCATCAGGACCACCCTTTTAATTTTCCAGAATCCCCTGGAATTAACATTTTGCCAGCGACATAATGGGAAACAAACATGGCCACTTTACTAAGTACTTTTGCTGAGAGCTCTTTTCCGGTTGGAAAAGGAAAACAGAAGGGACAGGCATCATCTACCCAAGCTGCAATTGCCTGGGAGGTGCCCAAGGATGCCAGGTGTTGGAGTTGGCAGTGCTTAAAATGGACATAGAAATTGGAAGTGCCAGGTAAAACAGCAGGAGTCATGGTGAAATGGCATGAGTCTTTTTCCATGTCTTCCCATGGGACATTTGGCTATATTAGTTAGGAAAGTCAGTTGTTATAGATGTAGCAGAAGGATGCATAATAATTCATATCTTGCCAGCTATATAAGCATATATCGGTGGCAATAATCTTTCAGTCCTGCTAATGACAATAACAGCAACAACAACCTGTCTAGATTTTAAAATAATTGGCTAAAATGTATTGATTGATTTACACCCTCTACCTTTCTACCTGAGTGGTAGAATCACCCTCCACTTGAAATCTGGAATCTAAAACCAAATTCTAAAACTTAAAACATGTAAAACATATGTTAAAATGTAACATTCAAATTTCATTAACAATGAAAAGCTTGGCATGGGAGATTTACAGTACATCTTCCTGGGCAACTTTGGGGTATTTCTTTTCCTCTTGGTCCAAGAAGGACAGTGGCACAGTGGCTCAGGTGCTGGATGAGGACCAGGAAAACTCAGATTCAAAGTCCACCTTTCATCACAGAAATTCACTGGTCTCTCATGCCAGCCAACTCACAGGATTGTTGTTGAGGGGGAAATGGAAGGAAGAGGCCTTTGCGTGATGCTGTTGAGCTCCTGAATGAAAGCCAATAAATAAATATCCTAAATAAATAAAATTGGCAACCAAGGCCAGTTCCCTTCTCTGAGAACTTCTTTCATCAGGATGGTGGAAAGGTCAGTCATGGAACAGGCTTTCCTTATTAAAGGCTTTCTGTAAGGAAGCTGATCTTGAATCACTATTATCAGTTTTGTCAGGCCAAAGTCTATTAATTACACACTCATGGTCATTTGTAGTTTTGATTGCTGCTTGGTTCTGAGGTTCTTCAAATTGGTCTTGTTTGTAATTATGGTTATGCCCTGTGAGCTACCTCAAAGACACAAGATCATGGAAACCAACTTTGGGCTGAATTTTCCACCTTCACCACCACTAGTGGGTAGAAAGGAGGGGCCTCTTATGTGTGTCATCCCTGCTGCCTATTGCACTAGTATCCCATGTACCCAAGCACTTTGCTTCCTCTCAGCACACTTTGATGAAAGCGGCAAGCTGGCTAGCATTTGAAGTCCGGGATCAAATGGAGCAAAAGTAATCTACATTATTGCCTGATGCTGAACCGCCTGCCTTGACAAGCTGATTGATGAATTCTCTAGTACTGGAGAAAAGCTACTAAAAAAAAAATCAATGTCCAGTGTTAGAAGAACAAAACTTTTAGTTGTGTTGAGATCACATTGCTTCCAAGATATCTGTTAGATAGCAGGCAGGAGTGAAACACACACACACAGACACCCATACAGGCAAACCAAAATAGTTTGGAGGGTTAATTTTTTTTCTTTTTTCTGACTCCCTCTCATTCTTTCACCCTCATTTCTCTAAACAGCAGGTTGCAGAGATGAGGCTGATAACATTTCAAACAGTGGTCTGAAATGATCTCTTGCGGAGATTTTTGGAATTAAACCAACAGCTATAGAGGGCCTCAAAACTACAAATGATTTACTCCTGGGCTGAAGAGCAGGATGAACAAAAGTTATTCAAATATATAGATCTGACATTGTTATTTCTCAATAGAGATTCAGGAGAGGCCTAACAACACTCTTGATAGAACAAATAATCTACAGAATAATGAAAGAAAGAAAGAGAGAGAGAGAGAGAGGGAGGGAGGG
>JANHZU010007118.1:63205-74572 GCA_032468055.1 Acrochordus granulatus
AGGTAACAGCATTCTGTATGCCTCAGTGGATAGTCATGACCATGGAAGTGTTTTCGGACAATGCTGGCTCTTCGGCTATGAAACAGAGATAGCACCATCCCCTAGAGTTGGACATGACTGAAAGGGGAAATATTTGCCTTTTTATAAACAAAATAACATGGCATATAGATGTAATAAGTTAATAAATAAATGATTCTTTGTGGTAACTATATAGTATGTAGTCTAATTTTGGAACAAATGGGGTAAATTATTCCTGCCCCCTCTATAAATAGGAATATATCCAGCCTTTCTATCCTCTATAAATTCACACATCTTTCTTCTATTCTACCACAATTTCTGTGAAAAAAAAATCTACTTTCTGAACCATAGTAAGGCTTGCATCATCTCTTTCACTCTCTCACCATATCATGATATTATAATTTTCCAAGTTTCCTCCAACTTTACATTTCCCAGTTTTAAAATCAAGTTTTGCTTTGTGGATGCTTTGATATGCTGGGGGAGAGAGACCCCACCCTCTTTAAATGATTCCAGTCCCTGTTATTGAAAAAAGAAAGTTTAAAAGAACATTTAGTATGCATGCTTGTTATTCAAACCAGTTGAATGGTTTAAATTTGAGTAACTGCTCTATTCTTCCTTCCATTCCTTTCTTTGGCCTGGCTAATTTTCACTGCTAAGCAAAACAAGGCAACTGACTAGAGTGACCTCAGAGTAACCTCCGTTCTTTGCAAAGGAGGGGAAAAAAACGCAACTACCAGTTCTGTAACTCTTGCTCATCAGGCTCATTCTGAGCCAAATCACCTTCTCCAAGTTCTTATCCTTGTGGGAACAAAGGCATGATAGATCTCTAGATCGATGTAGAGATCAACCAGTCTCTATTATTTGGAGGTAAGTACAGTCCCCTTGATGTCAGGGAGATTCCCTGCAAAACTGCAAACGGTAAGGTTTTCCAAATCAACTTTTCAAAACTAGGCACCCCTCCCAAGCTGGACCAGGTTAGATGATGCTCCCTCCAACTATGACTGCCTGTATTTCTTTTTAAAAAGTACCCAATTAGCCTGACACGTGAATGCGGCGATTCCTAAACACCGGACCGGTACGCTCGCTTTAAGAAAAGCACGGTCAGTCCAGTCCAAAATGCATTTACTGTCCTTTGGATCCAAGGATCCAAGGATGAGCGCAAGGAGGGGCAGCGCACCCCTGGAGCCCTTTTCTCCATAATTTAAGCTCCGCGGCCGCGATGCCGCTCTAGATACCTCCCAATTGCACCTCCAAACTTTAACCTCGCCTTCATTTTTTTTAATTTTTGAGCCGGGGGGGGGCTTGCTCGTCCAGCAAGCAACTCAAGGCCGATTGCAACCCCCCTTTTGCTTGCGCGCGCGCCCAGCCGGGCTGCCCCTCCAGCGCATCGCTGCGCTGTCATTTCCCACTCCCTTTTCCCCCCAGTCCTGCAAGCGTTTTCTTCTTCTTTTTTCTTCTTCTTCTTCTTCTTCTTTTTTTATGAAAGGATGTCATTAAGGCTTTTGTTTGAACTGTTTTTGTTTAAGTACTTTTCTCACAATCCTATTTTTTGTTGAGGAATCTGCTCCCTTTGCCCAGCTGTGTCTCTGCCCCTCCAGCTGTGTTGATCTAACTCGCAGCTCCAGACAGCCTGGCGCCAGCTTTGCGAACGTCATGCATTCACACAGGGATGCGTGGCCAAGGCAACCTTTCCGCCGGCGCAGGCACCGAACCCCTCTTTTTCCCGGGGTGGCCAATGAGAAGAGGGTGGGGCGGGACCGTGAGTTTCAGAGGGGGCGTGGCGTTGGGGAGGAAGACGAAGTCGCGCCGAAAAGTTTAGACGAGGCGCTTCTTCGGCGGGGCAGCCCTTTCGCTTCCGAGCCGGGCGGTCGGTTGAATTCTTAACGAAGAACACGGAAGGGGCTTTCTTTTCTTTCTTTTTCTGGAATCGAGCCCCGTTCCGGAGCCAAAAAAGACAAATAATCAGATAGAGAACAGGAGTATCATTTATCACGAGCAAATTCAGGCCAGTTGCTATATAGCATGAATTTTGCTTTTTTGGCTTCAGGAGTGATAACTGATAGCCCTCCTATGCTTCAGAGTGCAGTGATTGAATACAGCGTCCGATTCCCAGGGAAGGCCTGGTATTGTTTTAAGATCTGATTCGTCCAACTCTTGGTTTGAACAAGCCCATCCAACTCTCGCAGCGAACCAAAAAATATATGCAACATTTTAAAAAAAGTTAACACCATCTGACTTTCATTTCTCCATCCCTTATCCAGCGCCATTCTCCAAAGGATTTTCTGATTTTCTTCTCCACCAGTTTATTCTCCACCAATTTATCTACTTGGTTGCTTTTCTTGGCCTCCTAGACAATTTGCCCTAATCCCCTCTGTTCCTGTCCACATGGATGTTTTTACTTTAAACTGTCTGTTCTGTTGCTCCTTTATGGGAATTAGGGATGATTACATTATTTTGTTCATTTGGTTTTGAAAGAAGTTATTTCAAAGTGAGCAGCCAGAGCAAAGCTGAGTTTTTAAAAAAGTACTTTAAAAATTAATAATGCATAAATACTGAAACTTGGGGAGGAGCCAAACTTTAACATGCTTACAGACAATGCAAAGAAAGGACAAGACAGACTGACTATTATGCACTGAAAGCAGAAATTCTATAAATGCATTTTTCCCCATTTTTTATCTACTAAAATGGGATTTGGAGTGTTGAAGATAGATGGTGCAACAATAAGGGCAGCAAAGTGGAAATGCATTGCTTGAGTAAATGTTGATCATACCAGGCTAACCTCAAACTCTTGGAAAAGTATGCTGGCTTTGGGGGGGGTGGAGAGACTATCTCAAGGCTCCAGAATCAGGATTCTTGGCAGCTTTGCAATCAAGGAAATGATGCTATAGACAAGTGAGAAATGGTTCCAGCCCCAGCAAGCTCTAAACAGGCAAATTCTCTCAAGTCATGTGGATTAATTTTTCTCTCCCCAAATCAAGTGCCTAGTCTTTTAAAAAGAACTCTCAGCTTTGGATTTTTACTGATTCTTTTAAACTAGGATGGAAATGAGGAAGGGGAGATAAAAGTGGCTTGGCCAGATAATTTTATTCTCTTTGTTGTTAATACATTTTCCACCCAAGAATGTTTCCTTTAATCTATACCTGAATTGTATATAAACTTCCCAAAATGATGTTATCCCATTAATTTCACACCCAGGGCAGTATTCAAAATACTCTAAAATCACTTCAGGCCATAATCCATGCCAAAACAAGCATGGGCAAGTGGGTGCCATTCTATGCATAAGTACACAAATGTAAATGTTCCTAAGAGTTGTACAAATCTAACTGGGAGAAGGCTAGTAATAATTAAAGTACTTTCCTTAGATGGGGAAGATTTTTACAAGCTGGCTTTCCATTACTAGGAAGTAAAGTTCACTGAACTCAGTGCTGCATTAACACGTTTGGGGTTGCAGACGTGGATTTTTCTTTGGATTTTTCATCCAAAGATGAAAGCATATGTGTGTTTGTGTATCAGTTTTGATACACATATAAAGCATATGTGTGTTTGTGTATCAGTTTTGCATTTAAGTGGATTATCAAAGAGCTTCACTTTTAGAGGAATAATGGGAGAAAAATAACTTTTTAGGGAATTGGTCCAGATCAAAGCATTGTCCAGCATTCTGTTCCCACAATGGTAAATTAAACCAGCTGCTTGTGGGAAATTCAAAGCACTGATATGCTCCTCCCTCCCACAGTCCCCATTCACTAGGCAGTGTCTGAACTGAAAGCACACTAGTTCTGATACTGAAGATGATCAATACTGTGATTGTGCAGGCTTCAAAAATGATTCAGAAGAAGTGCCGTGGAGTTCAGACAAGTCAATGCATCACCTCTTTGTTATTCATTAAAGCAATCTGATTTTTTTCAGCATTCTTTTGTTGCCTAAAATACTGCAGGTGCTGCTGCTTTAAGGTTGCACTAACTTTGGCTTTCTTAGAGGAGGAGAGAGATTGGTAGTTATAGCTCCTCTTGGTCAGTAGATCAAATCGATGCATTGTTTGCATTTTTTCTGCAGTTACAAGCCAATTGATGCTCAGTATCTTTCAGGAAATAAGCAGGAAATCAAGCCAAATTATCTCACTTTAGCCTTGTTATTCCTGGAAAATAGGAATATAGGCTCTCCTTCAGTGTTTTTCAAACCTGGCTACTTTAAGATGTGTGAACCTGTCCAGACATTTTAAAGAAGACAGGTTTGACAAATGCTGCTACAGTTGCATCAGAGTCTCTCCACTTGGGAGATTAGAGGGGGCTGCCCTTGAGCTTTGTAATCCCATAAAGCCTAGAGGTGGAAGCAAGTAATCTGCACAGCTTGAATTAATATGTAGATTTAAATGTAGATCCTGTTTGGTTTGTGCCTGCTTCTTTGTAGCAATGAAATTCCATGCTCAAAGACCTACATCCGAATCAATATGTGAACGCTAGGAGAAAATTGCATATGGGGGAGTGAAATAGGACAGTTGTGTACAATTTTTAATATATTAGAGAAAACTGAGTTGATGGAAAAAAATCAATATGGATTTATATATGGTTTAACAAACCTATTGCAAAATTGATCCAGACTGGAAATAGATCAGTTCAGTACTCTCCCTAATGGATAGCAATCCTGGACCTAAATATTTTTCCCTCTGTAGTTGGCTGTTGATTGCTAGTTGCTGATGCAAGTAACTTGTAAACCTGATATTAACTATGGGAGGTATCCTTAATAGCAACTAGAGTGTCTTTTGTCTGTTAAGGTTCACCTTAGCTTGATCAAAGCTTATTAAGGTTCCTGTTCGATTCTGAAAGTGGTCAAATCCAAAAAGAGAGAACTTATAGAAAAGAAAGTTACTGTACAAATGTGTTTTCTAAGCTGTGTTCGTACAGCGTTCTTAATCTGATTCTTACATTCACTTATTTTGAGTGATTGCACTGTACATTGAACCATAAACCCACGGCCAAGATGCACACAGTATACTAAGCCACAAATAAATGTAATTATCACCACCACTGAGTTTAAAAATAGCCAAGCCATTGTGCAAATACATCTGATGAATTTACCTCTCCTGTTGTGTACTCATGGCCTTAGAGAGTCTTACGACTTGGGATACCCACCTCCTCCAGACACCATGTCTTCTGATTTCGGTGGCATATAAATCCAATAAATAAATAAAAATGTATTGAAGAATGGGTGTTGTTGGTAAGGAAAGGAGGAAGAGAAGGAGAAAGCAATCCATTTTTTTTAAAAAAGCAGAAAGATATGTAGGCAAGAGAATATGTAGAACCAAATTCAGCAGCCATCTCAAAGGAAAAGCTTTGACTGTCTCTCAACTTTGATGATGCCTTCAAACTTAGCCCTTTTATACAACAGAAAAGGAAATATTTCCCAGGGATAAAATGCTTGTTATCAGTTTTGTAGATGATACGGCAGAGGCAAAATCATCAATAACCTGGAGCTTGACTAGTGTTGTACTGTTGTACAGATAGTCCTTGACCTACAACTGATTGCTTAGCGACCAGTCAAACTTACAACAGACCCCAAAAGACACAACCTGGATTTGAAATTCCAACGGCTGTTCCTCCCCCACACACATTGTCATATTGATCATATTTTGAGTGCTTGGCAACCAGTCCACATTTACAGCCATTTGCAGCATCCCGCAGGTATATGATGGCAATTTACAATCTTTTGCTGCAAACTGGCCTTTACTTCTCATTTCTAGCAAAAAATATCCATTGTGGACAATGGATTCTTTTCATGACTGCCACATTCATTTCACAACTGCTACTAAAAATGTCATAAAATCAAGTCGGATGTTTCAATATAGAACCATCATGATATAAGAAGGAAATTCCAGGCTCCGTTATAGTTGTAAGTCGAGGCTATCTGTATAGCCTGGGAAGCAGATATGGCTTCAGAAGGTTTGTGCTGAGAGGCTTGGAGATCCCCATTTGGCCTGCAGTGACCATATTTTTTGTTATCCATTTATTTATGTTCTAGATATTTAATGGGAAATCGACTGCATTTTGCACTGAATCCTTTCTTTCCACAACTGATCTTCAGATCAGAAGTGATCCCTGTGGGATGTTATTCAATTTACACTTCACCTTGCTCAAGATTTCTATCTTCTTGTAATCAGGAACAAAATCTAGCAAGGTGAGAGACTATGAGAATCAAATCAAAGATACATGGTATTTGTGTGTAAAATATTAAAAAGGAGGTGTCACTCTGCTTTGTAAAACACTGGGGACACAGCACAGACTCTGAATTATATGAAGGAGATTGCCGTCGTTGTGTGAGTTTTTTTTAACACAACAGACCTATTACTCTGAGTCCTTTTCAAATTAGATCTGAGCAGATACTGTAGTTGAGGAAACACACAAATATACTTGCAGATATATGCCTATGCACCTCTTCAATGTTATAGAACACAAGCTGATTATGAGCTGCCATTAAAAATTGACAACGATGCTCTGGATTGTATGACATGAAATCACTCCAGAGCTTTCTGGGAAATTAAATTGACAATTTATAGCAAGCTTTCAAAGCCTCCCTCTATAAAGACAATGGCTGGCAGGACCCCAGCAGCTGTGCAAGGATATACATATTAAGTCCTTCTTTGGGGGGTTGTAAATTAGTCTTCCTTCTCTTTTGGGGAGGTGAAGAGAGAATTCTTATTTCTTTCCTGCATAATGTCCAGCTCCCAGGAGTACACTGCAGAGAAATTTCCTGTAAGAGATGTTAATATTCTGACAGGAAAGTGCAGGAAGAGAAGCACCTGTAAATACTAACATCTCAAAACATTTACACCCATAATAGGCACTGGAAAATTAGCAGTTTAGCAGTGCAGTTGTTAAGTGAAGCATCACACATTACTGCACCAATGTTATGACCTTTTTTGCTGCAGTCCCTTAAGTGAGTCATCATGTGACTGTGATTTTTCCTGCTGGCTTCCCCATTGACTTGGCTTGTTGGAAGCTGGCTGGAAAGTGACAGATGGTGATCATGTGATTGCAAGATGCTGCAACTGTCGTAAGTACAAGCCAGTTGCCTAGATTGTGATCATGTGCCCACGGGCATGCTGCAACAGTCGTAAGTACAAGAACTAGTTATAAATCACTTTTTTCAGTGCCATCATAATTTAAAATTATTGTAAGTGGAGGACTGCTGTAACAAAGAGATAAATCAGGTCACTGTTACTTAAGGCTGAGATAATCATCATTAGCTTTGAGTGCCATTGCACTATCATTGAACACTTTCATTTCAGTTCATTTGCTTCCCTATAAAAGTAAAATCCCCAGGTGGGTGGATCACTGTTTCTTGCATTGCAGCATTTCCTAGATTTGGCAATTTTGGGTTTCACCTCCCAGAATTCTCAGCAATGGCCATGCTGGCTAGGGAATTCTGGGAGTAACATCTGGGAAGCTGTCATTATTGGGAGGCATTTCTCTAGTGCCTTATCTAGATAAAGGTACATAAACAGCATGAACACTAAGCCACTGGGCAATATGCAATCTATCATTGTATTAGTAGATATTTCACCTTCCATAACCTATTTCAGAACTTACTGGCTATATACAGGCATAGCTGGAAGAGGAAAAAGCTTTAAATACGTGAGTGAGCGAAACTTACAAACTGATTCTTTATCTGAGAGTCGGGATGTGAACAACCATATTCCTGTTTTCATCTATGCGCTATAGAAGAGTGTATGATTGTGGGTTTGAATCTCAGTGCCTCTGGGTAGAGTAAACTGCAAGATTTATGCTAGGTCAGCATTTTTCAAACTCGGCACTTTAAGAGGTGTGGACTTCAACTCCCAGAATTCCTCGGCCAGCGCTAGCTGGGAAATTCTGGGAGTTGGTCCATACATCTTAAAGTGATCAAAAAGTTTGAAACTTAAAAGTTTGAAAAACACTGCTCTACATCATCTGGAGCCAGAATTGTGAAGTCCACTAGATGATTTCTCATTAAAATTAACTTTTTCTAAAATGTCAGGTTTATCTTTCTGATACTTGCAGGCAGCCCAGAGTCCTTTATTTCTTCCATTTCTCATCTACAGTTCAGTTGTGGGATTCAAAGGCCACCTGCCCTCTGAGATTGCTCATGCTAACATGTGCTGAGGTGAACGTTAGAATATGATGGTAAGATGCTTCAGTAGTTGGCACTTGATGAAGCCCAGAGATTACAAATTGCTGTATAGGTAGTCCTCAGTTTATGACAACTGATACCAGGATTTCCATTGGTGGCTGTTCAATGAGCCACACCCAATTTTGCAACTTTTTTTGCCATGATTGTTGAACAAGTCAACACAGTTATTAAATGAATCGCATGGTCATTAAGTGAATCTGGATTCTCCCATTGAATTTGTTTGTTGGAAACCGGCTGGGAAAGTTGCAAATGGCAATTACATAATTCTGGGACACTACCACTGTTGTAAATACATGCCGGTTGCCAAGCACCCAACTTTTAATCATGCAACATGGGATGCTGCAATAGTCATAAATGCAAAGACTAATTGTAAGTCACTTTTTTCAGTGCTGTTGTAACTTTGAATGGTTGCTAAATGAATTGTTGTAACTTGAGGACTACCTGCACTGCACATTATCATCCTGGATTGCAAACTATGGTCAACTTAATCTGTTGAGGTTATTTAAGTGATGACCCTCAATATAGCTGGTGGCACTAAGTTTCATAAGTCAGTGATTTTGGGTGACAAAGTACTTCTTGTCAAACTTTCAGATGACCTCCAGCTCTATTGAAATGGATTAGCAAAAGATTCAAAACTTCTCTTTACTTATTTAGATTGATTGTGTTATAGCCAGGGTAATCAAAGCTTATTCCGGAAGAAGGAAGGACGTGCTGCCTTTGTCTTGCCTTCACCCCAGTAGGAGCTAGGTTGTAAGTAAACACCTAGTGGAAGATCTGGAAAACTCAAGACTTATGTTGTTGACAATGCCACCTTTGTCCATGGGAAATAACCTGCTAAACAAAGAGAAGTCAATAATGTGATTGTCATTTCCTGGTTGTGCCTGGAGGAATCTGTCAAAGATCGTCCTTCAAAGCTTTGGCGAGGCTACATTTGACACACCCAGTGTTCTCGTCTTTGGAACAACTGAAGATTTTCCTTAAGCCCAGTCTTCTCATGCATTTGCTGGCAGATCTCCATTTACTTCACCGTCATGTTTTCCAGCCTGATCAGTAAAGGGATCAGGTTGGTTTTGTCACTCTTAATAATGTCTTCTCCTTAAGTTCTTCCTGTCTTCTCCTGTCATTACCTCTTGACAACTCAACCACCTGCCTAGTTAGCTTCCTTGTCATTGGACTGCTCTGTTGACTCCACAAGAAAGCCGGAAGGCAAACTAAACAAGATAGCTGAGACAATTGGATAGGGATTAAAAGCTCCAATAACCAGATGGCAAACTAACTATATCCTCCCTGTGACCTGTGGCAATGCAAACACCCTTTGGCACCAAGCAATGTTTGGATGGCTGAATTATACTGTAGATTTTCCCTTCAGCTGTTAGGGAAGGACAAGTTAGGCTGCCATCCGAGTCATCCCTGGAAGGGAATCCTAGAATGTCACAAGGATAAATTAAAGCCAAGATGGATGCTTTACCCAGCCTTACCCAAAATGTTGACATTTTATCAGAAAACGATGGTTGAGAAGATTGGGAGACATGCCATTGATAGACTGCAGGAGAATTAGATTTATAGGACTGCTTTCTTGGCAGGCATAATTTCCTTCCCATTGGCTTTGGGAGTGGTGGAGAGGGAATATATCAAAGAACAGAAAAGATTAAGAGAGAGAAAAACCTTCCAGCACTCTTATTTTTCAGCCTGTTGATGCAAACCCAGCAGAGCTTTGGAATAGATTGCTTGCTGCTGTGGATCAGCTATACATCTGCCAGAGAATCCATGTGGATGCATTCTTTGCCAGAGGGAGTAAATTTCAAGCCAGTTAGATCTGTTCTGTTTTTTGATCTGGTTGGCACTGACATTTGTTTGGTAAGCTCAAGGACAGACAATGAAGAGTCTCCAAAACCATCACTCTGAAAGATGCCAAAAGTTGAATGACAGTCACAAGGTCTGGTTAAGTATTAATCTCTCTTTTCCTCTCCAGGTCCAACCTGTTGGCTGCTACTTACCTGGCTGGTAATGTCCAGTACTGGTGTACCAGCTATTAACAGACAGCTGGAGTACGTACTCAATCTAAGAATTTGAGTTTAATACCTAAACCAAGCTGCCCGTGGCTTTTCACATAAAAAACTA
Organism: Acrochordus granulatus; assembly: GCA_032468055.1. NCBI lineage: Eukaryota > Metazoa > Chordata > Lepidosauria > Squamata > Acrochordidae > Acrochordus > Acrochordus granulatus. The sequence continues at coordinate 73,508 of JANHZU010007118.1, forward strand.
CTTCTGATTCCATCTTCCATGTTTTTCCCCCCAAAAGTAGTTCACGAGGAGGAAGTTTACTTATAAGCATTGCTAACCCTCTGGGATCCCAACCACCTAGTGATTTGCTACAAATCTTGCTGTAAATCACAACAGCTTTCAGTTTGCAAGATATGAATCCTCCACAGTTGTGCACAGTAAGGGGAACCACAACTTTAAACATTTTACTGATGTAATAAGGAGGTAATAAAAAGGTTTCCCCTTTCAGTTGTGACTGACCCTAGGGGACGGTGTTCATCTCCCTTTCCTAGCTGAAGAGCCAGCATTGTCCAAAGATGCTTCCATGGTCATGCGGCTGACATGATTATATGCCGAGGCACATGGAATGCTGTTACCTTCCCACCAATTCAGCCGGTACCTATTTATCCACTTGCATTTTTACATGCTTTCAAACTGCTAGGAGGAGGTATCTGAGACAACTAGTGAAAACTTAAGTCTCCATTATAAGCTATGGCCTGCCCACTGTTAGCACTGGAAAAGGAGCTCCATCTGATGGAACCCAGGTGATGTGTCTTTTCTGCTGTGGCCCTTGCCCTGTGGAATATCATTCCCCTTAGCCCATCTCTGTTAGCCTTCTGGAAAGCCCTTAAAACAGTTTTTTCAGCAGCTTTGGATATCCCAAGTACAGCCTGCAAGGTGACTATATGAGATGTTTCTTCTACTTTCTTGGGTTTTATCTATTAATTTTATCTGTTTATTTATTTTTTATTGTTTTAATTGTTAGGGAGTTTTTTTAACAGTTGTGCTGTACAGCTGCCTAGAGTCTCATGTTTGTGAGATGGGTGGCTATATAAATATCCTAAATAAATACAAATTTAAAAATCCGTTCTATCTGTCCTTGAACCACAAAATGCCTTCAGTATAATCTCTAAATGCCACAATTCCTTTCAGCAACGTTTTCGATCACAGGACTGCTCTTATGCAGAATTATCTCACCCACCCCTCTATTGCCTTATAAATGAACAGAAATGGAGCCTAGGCATCCAAGCCTTTTTTTTTAAATTAAAAGTAACCTGTTTGAAAATG
>JANHZU010007118.1:82307-110516 GCA_032468055.1 Acrochordus granulatus
AGGGAAACTTTGGTTCCTTTTGGCTAAATTATCTATGGGGGCAGGCAGGCATGTTTGTGCAAACCCCAAATGGATCCCTTCAGGAGCAAAATCAGCATGGTGGATGCTGCCTGTGTGCATGCACATGCTTTGTGCACAATCCTGACTATGGTCCTTTGTTCCCACGTCCCCCACAGGTACAGTCCTCTGCACACGGCCCAGGGTTAACTTTCAGTTCTCTCTCCCAGTCTGGCTTTGGAAAAAGCTCTTCTTCCTTGGCAGGCTTCCCAAAGTGAAAGGTTAACAGCCTTCATTCAAGAGGTGGCCTTTCTCCCCCTCTCCCCCCAACCCCCTCCTCTCGGGGCTGCACAGATATTCTGTGTCTTTCTAGCCAGTCCTGCCCGCCGCCCGCGAAGGCTCCTAGATGCCAACATTGTCAAGCCGAATCCAGGTGCTGAGTGTGTAAGGCCGTGCAAAACAATACCAGCAACTCTCGGCGGTGACTGGGGCTTTTTCAGGCTGGCGTCAGCGAGTCTGCTTTGCTCTCAGGGCTCGGCATAATGAGCGAGCGAGCGAGCGAGGCAGACCCTCGCCGGCCGCTTTCACTGAAGCCGTTTCGCCCCTCGATCCGTCTCTCCCTCCACCACCACCCCAGTTTCCCAACCCTGGCCTGGCTCTCTCCCTCCGCCCCCCAACAAAAGAGGCATTATTTTGTAACGAGAGTTTAAAGAGATGGGGAAGGGAACCATCTCTGCGGGACTGGGGGGGTCTTTAAAGCTAAATCAGGAGGGACTTTGGAAGCAGGAGGAAGGAGCAAAGTGGTCCAGCGATGCATTGGTTGGAATGTGTAAGAAATACTCAGGAAAAGTGTGTGTGTGTGTGTGAGCATCCTACTGATGCTTGGGGAATGGAGCCTGCATAGAAGCAGTTGGGCTTGGGTCCTCCACTGGGGTCTGGAAGAGGCTCCTTGCACTCTCACATCACTTCTCTGAACCTGGTGCCCAGCAAGCCTTGTATCTGCAGAAGATCTTCATGTATATCGATGCAAGGAGGAGAAAGGAAAGGGAGCCAGGCAAGTGACCACTTCTGGCTGATTCAAAATCTTGAATGATTTCGAAAAAGAAACCCAGGTTCGCATTTGGACCAGTGTTTCTCAAGCTTAGCAACTTTAAGATGTGCGGACTTCAACTACCAGAATTTCCAGCCAGCAGTCCAAGTTGAAGTCCAAACACGTTACTAAGGGTGAGAAACACTGTACCATTGCATAAAATTGTGAAGATGCAGGACTGAAAGCGAAAGTGAGCTTAGGCTAGAGAAAAGTTATCAGGTTTGACAGAAACCTACTCAGTTTTTATTTTTCCCCAACTGAATGCATATATGCCAACTTTCTAACTTTATCTGGCCCTGTGCATCTTGGACCATTCTCTCCTTTCACTGACATCTAGGAGTGCTTGCTGTAAGTCACTGTATTATCCCATTAAATTTTCCCCACCCACATCAACTTTCAGCAGAGCCTGAGTGGGGAATCCTGCAGTGGGGCAAAAGAGCAACATATTAGACATTTTCAGTTATTGCTTGAAAGAAGTTCCAGGGTGAAATATTATTTTTTCTCCTGTAATCTGTGGTTTGTCTGATGTCAGACCTAATTCTGAACTTGGAGTATACGTGCAACTGAAGGAGTCTTACATGTGACAAATGAGTAACAGAACTAATATAAAAGAAAAAATAGACAAGATAGACAAGTAGGAGGGAGGGAGAGAGGAAGGAAGGAAAGAAGGAAGGAAGGAAGGAAGGATTCCAATTTTCTTTACAGCAGTTACACGCATAGTTAACTCTATTTTCCCCCTTCCAAACTGTTGAAACAGTGTAATAATCCTGATGTATTAATTTTTTACCAAAACAAGAACAATGGAGAGCCATCAGCAAAATCTTAATTCCTCTCTTTGCTACCAGAAGTGTGTCCCAATTCAGGACTGTACTACCTCACTGCACCCCCTTTTTCTGAATGTGTCAAATACTTTTTCAAGTTAGTTCTCTCCACCTTCCTATGCGCTAGAGGCCAGCCGATCTCTGCTGCCGAAATCAGAAACAGCAGCCTTTCCAAGGACTAATCCAGAATCAGAGAGGAAAGGGAAGGAACGTCAGCAGCTGTGGGACAATCTGGCTTTTTATAACCAAATTCTCAACTGCCTGAGACTAAATGTAAAGTTCCTAAAGGGCCAAGGCACAAGGGTGTCAGATGGGGCAGGATGTGAAACACTGTGTGCCGCAGATCGCTGGCGCCAGGGAGGTGATTCACCGCACACTTGCATCTCAGGGTTCAGATTGGATGTCAGGCTGGATCAAGGAATTTTGGAAAAAAAATAATTGCATTCCTACAGAAGGACCCACCATCGCTGGGAACACAGAGGCGGATAGGTTCTTTTGTATCAATGGATTTTAAAAAAGCATTTTAAAGTATTGTCCGTCTTGGTTAGAAAAGAAGACAAGGGAGAAGGAGGGGAGGGGGAGAGGATGCTGAGCAAATGTTAGCAGCTGGTGGCCAGTTTTTCCCCAGTGGCAGTTTTTTGGGACACCCTGACAGCTGTTTCCTGTAGGCTGCTATCTCATGGGCTCATCTTGAAGGGATGTGGTACCGGCACCCCTTCCCCTGCTCCAGTCCTCCTGCACAGTCTGTTTCCTGCACCGGGACACTGGCCTGCGCCTTCTTTCTCACGACCTGCTCGAAGGTCAGCTGGACTCCTCGAAAGGGCTCCAGTAAGCCAGTCCACTTTACCCATAAAGTAAAAATAATCCTCCCTCCCCAGCGCACCCCTCCCAGGACTTTGCTCTTTTTTGTCATCTTGCAGTCCTGAATTCTCATGCAACGAGACTGCCTGCACACCTATATTTATATCCTCCTCTTATTGGGGACTCCATTCAGTGCACCAGGGAAAGTTGGACTAGATCATTGGATCTAGTCTACTCTCTAATCTAATCTAATCTACTCTCACAGACGGTACTGAAATCAGCTCTATCCATATTGTGACATGCCCAAGCAGATTAGAATTTGGTCTGGAAGCACACTGCCAATCATCTTACACCTATTTTGGATTCACTTGTGACAATTTCCAGTTTATTTCCAGAAGAAATTCAAAGGGCTGGTTGAAATTCAAAGGGCTGGTTTTGAATCAACAAAGCTGCTTCCTTCCAAACAAACTGCCCATGAATTGGTTGTCATCAGTGCAGAGCCTTTTATATGCCCCAATAGCTGCTAAAGCAAGCGAGAAGTCAAAGGCGGGGCCTTTTTGGTAGAGGCACCCTGACGGTGGAGCTGCTTCTCCAAAGAAACAACGTGGGCTTTCTTACTTTGCTTTAAGAGTCATAAAAAGGGTCCGTCACCAATAGATATATATAATATATAATAGTAATATATTTATTAAGTTTATATGCTGCCACCTCATTGTGCAAAGCAACTCTGATGGATGGCAGTTTGTCAACCATTTCACTAGACAGCTGATTTTCTTTATTTTTTAAAAAAAAACTATGGCTTTAATGTTTTGATTAAAATAGACTATATCTGGTAAGCCTATAAATTAAATAAAGAGGTTGTCTAAGATGGCAGCTGGGACTGTGTAGTCAAAGAGCTTGACTTTTTTTAATCTCGACCCCCCTCCCATATACATGCGCCTTCCGTGGAAGAAAAAGTGCTTAGGAAGCTGTCAGTGCCATAGTGTAAAATATCTTGTATTGTGCTAGCATGCAAATTCTTGGGGCTGTGTATGGTCACCAGTGCAATTGTCCGGTGAAAGTTAGTGCTTCAAATCTATCAAAATCCCTGGTTCACACCTCACCCTCATTATGTGAACGGATTGGTCCAAGTGCTGTGACAACCCAGACTTTATGCTTTATAAACCATAGTTTATGATGGTGTTATACGAACCAGCCAATTGAATAAAACCTGGGTAAACCAACCATAATCATCAATTTTTCAGTCAATTGTTTCCACAACTGGTATCTTTGGGCAGCTGCTAAGGCTCATGTTCTTTGGCCCCAGCACTGATGCTCATCCCTGGACTACATATTATTCTCACAGCTAACACCTCTTTTCAAACTCCAGATCTTCCTCAGCACTTATTCAACAGCTGCACATATCCTGACAACTCAGAGATATTCAAAGCTAATTGAGAATTGGGAAGAGGGCATCGATTTATCCTCCATAGCTTCAGAAGAAGATCCACCTGTAAACACAAGGAATTCTCCACTTAGAACCATTAATTTAGCAACTGTTTGAAGTTACAATGGCATTGAAAAAAGTAACTTACAACTGATCTTCACACTTACAACCATTACAGCATCCTCACAATCACATATTAAAATTTGGGTCCTTGATAACTAGCATGTATTTATGATGGTTGTAATGTCCTGGGGGTTATGTGATCCCCTTATGCAATCTTCTCAGCCAGCTTCTTTTCAAGCAAAGTCATTGGGGGAATCCAGATTTGCTTAATGACATGATTCACTTTCAACTGCAGTGATTCACTTAGCAACCATGGCAAAAAGGGTTATAAAATTGGGCACAATTCACTTAACAGCTACTTTTTGCTTAGCAACAGAAATTCTGGTCCCAAATTCTGGTCATACGTTGAAGACAACCTGTAAGGAAGAATGTCCTGACAGTGAGAACTATTAAGAAGTGGAATAGCTTTCCTGCCAGAGTTATGGATGCTCCATCACTGGACATGTTCAAGAAAAAATTAGACAACCAAGATGGTATGAGAACTCCTTCCTTGGACTAGAAGACCTCCAAGGTCCTTTCCAGCCCTATGATTCTACAGTAATTCTTTGCTGTCAACTAATGAACTAATGGCTGAAAAGTTGATCAATCCACTGCTTGCTTTAATTCCTTAAAATTCTGACTCAAACAAAAAAAGATTCAATCCATCAACAGTTGGATGGCAAAAGAAACGAAACAACGTGCTGCAACACACAGACTAACTAGAGCTTGCTAGTTAAAGATGTTTTATGTGATTCGTGATCTTGGTGGGGGCTGGAATTTTAGCCAAGTTCTTGAAATCTTGCACATTGAAGCTACATGGTCAGCAGGCCATAAGATCACACTTACTGTGGCAGCGAGATTTCCTGCTGCCTCTGGGATAGGAGAGGAGAATTGACAAAGAAGCTGTGTGGATTCTCTCAAATGGTTTATTCTGTCAAGCCAGCATATTAAGCAGCACTCACAATGTCCTGTCTGCTAGATATACTCAAAAGCGTTGGAGAAAAAGGAGAAGAATGAGCAGTCAGACCTCAGTCACTGCTCTCAAACTGACATGTTATATGGAAGGAAGGGAACTGGGGTAAGAATAGTAGCTGATTGCAAAAGGAATATCAGCCTGCGTTGTGGTGTGGCTGCAAAAAAAGACAAAATGCAATTCTGGGCTGCAGCAACAGAAATATAATTTCCAAACCATGAGAAGCAGTAGTTCCATTTTATTCTGCTGTGGGTTTTTTCACTTAATAATTGGTTGAATTTACATTTTCTGAGAGTGGCTTTGGTCATCAGACTAAGCCAAAACTAAACAACCATATAAGGCTTTCATGTAATATGTGAATCAAATTCTGAGTAATATGTAATGTTTAAGGTGTTTTGTTTCACAAAACCCAGCACTATAACACCCATTTCAGATGGTGTTTTTTTGGCTTAAGATTTATGAAATGGGGCCTAAAATATGCTGATACATGTATGGTTGATGTTTCTACATTGCAGCAATAAAGAAAATACTATGGATGGGTGGTGCTAGGAGTTTCTGGCTGATTCCTTTAAACTCACTTCCTAAAAAGCTGTGAAGACTGATAAGGAAGAAGAGTCTACAGAGTACTTCAGTTACAGAAGGGATCTGGCCATCTTTATCTTTCACACCTCCACCCCCTTAGTCACTATTTTTAAATGATGATGTGAGGCATATTGTATTTTACCTAGAATGTGGCAGGGGAATTTGAAGGTGAGAGCTTGGGGATATCACGAAGGACTGTTTTTCTCCCACCCACCCCGTTAAAACATTGATCTCATTGCCTAGTAATTCAGGAAGCTATTAATAAAAACAGTGTGAGATTCTAGCCAGGATAGGATATGCAGCGTGTACTGTATCTTAACCAAGAGAAGTTGGGGTGACCTAGGATGAAAGTCTGCCTTTCCACCTCCATTTTTTGCCTCTGAAATGAGAATAAGAGGCAGTTTGGTCTAATGGTTAAGGTACCAGCTAGAAACCAGGAGTCTATGCGTTCTAGTCCCACCTTAGACATGAAAGCTGGCAGGGTGACTTTGGGCCCATCCCTCTCAACCCAACCCACTTTACAGTGTTGTTATTGTGGGGAAAATAGGATGAGGAAAGAATATTTATAACAATAATAAATTATTTATAACAATAATGAAGTCAGGATAAAATAATTAAAACATAATAACCAGTATGTGTCTCTTACTGTGTGAAGACAGCCCAAATAAACACTCAGGGTGTCCCATGGATTTTTTTTAAGGAGAAAATACTTTTTTTATGCAGATGCAACATAGGAATTGGATGTGGGTGGATATAAGAGAGAAAGAGATCTCAAAATCCACATCCCATTAGCTTGCCTAGCCCTGTACCGTATGTTTGCAGCATTCTTGCCCCAAACCTGACAGTACAAAACTGATAAATTGCTCTGTAGATTGAGTGCCATCTGCGCAGGAAGAGAAAAAAAAAGTGGCATGCCCACTTTTAGAAAAAAAATAAAGGGACAGGAGAAAGTAAAGAATGGTGTGACATTTAGGCTGCCTGAAGCAGCTCCTAAACATATCTACTTATTTGTATATGGCGCAATACCATAACCACTTTGCAGATATTAATTGTGGATCAGCAAGTGGCATTTCCAGGGTCAAACCTGACAGATGGCATTGGAGAGAATATGGATGAACATTACTGGGAGGAAGGACTTTACTGGATTAAAGGAACTGAAGAAGACCTTCAATCAGTGAACTTTTTCATCTTCCAAAGCAAATTTGCTGCTCAGCCAGAAAACACCAACTGCATTCCCAAGACCCACTAATCTGCATTACAACACACAAGTGTTACAATTTCATAGCATGCTATGCTCAGACAAATAAACTATATTAATTACTCCTTAGCATAATGGCCTGAATCTTGCCACTCTTCAACCACAAACTATCCAACTGCGGTTTAGCTTAAAGTGATATAAAACCAGACCTTGTCTTTCCAGCACGGTTAGCTCCCAAAGTTGAGGGAAAACAGCGTAAACCTCTCTCTGCCTTTGATCTCCTCAAAAGGAGGGAGGAATACAGATGTGCAAAAGCCAGCAAGGAAGGACATTTGAGCAGCTTCTATCTCCTCATGTCTTTCTTGAAATGCAGGCTTAAGCTTTTGGAGATTTCTTTGCGAGCCTGACTTGTAGAATGAGGCAAGGACGGAGATACATTCTGTTGCAAAGAGTAGCAAAGCCAAGCTCCTTTTATTTATTTATTTTGTCATTCATTCATTCATTCATTCATATATATATTATACACACATACATACACCCCTTTAATTGGTTTTGGTGTCAACAGAGTGAGAAAATACCCAGTGCCTTGCAGGTGTTTGCCTATTTGCCTCTGGTCTATTTCCAGCCCTTGCCTGAGGTCACACACAGGTGGTGGCCCATTGGTGACTCAGAAAAAAGTAACTGAATTACCTCCTCCCCCCTCCCATATCCTCTGGGGGACTAGCAGCCTCACCAGAGCAGCCAGGCCATGGGTAGGAAAAAAGGACAGCTGGGGAGAGCCCTTGTAAGTGCCCCAGGCTGAGGCTAATTTGAGCCTTTGGCATCTCCATTTGTATTTTTCTTGAAGCTGCAGCTCTTTGGCAGTTTGTCCCACATTTTTTTCTGGGTTTGGAGTCAGAAAAAGCCCATTCTGGCCCTGAGAGTTTGGCAACTGTGGGGAAAGAAAAACTCGGCTGCCCAAAGAGTTTTTCAGTCTGTTGTTCATGCATGTTGACCAGTATTTTTCAGCCTTGGCAACTCGAAGATGTGCAGACTTCAACTCAATCTGGTTGGGGAATTCTGGGAGATGTAGTCCACAATTCTGCAATTCTTCAAGTTGCCAAAATTGAGACATACTGTCCTTACACTCTCTGTCCTTGTTTGAAGTCTTCCTTTTGGAAATCTGCCTGGGCCCTTCTCTCCTTTCTTCATCTTCCTTTTTTTCATTGCACTCTTGAGCCAAGAACGGCATGCATATTAGAAGGCCCATCCCTCTGCAGGGGGTTGCAAAGACTATTCAAAAGATAAAGCTTGATTTTAGTCTGCTTGCCTTCCATTGTACATGTCTACTTATGAGCTGGCGTTCTACATCCCTGCCCGGTTTGCTGACTTTACGGAATAGATTTTGGTTACTGAATTTAACCCATTTCCTGGATTTGCACAGTACAGTTCATCATAAAGTAACCAATAATGTGGCTTTGTTTAACCTGTTTAGCCACACACAGAAAAACAAAAATATAGCCACGGCTAAAACTAACCAAATTCCCAGAATCTCTATTAAGATTCAAATCACTAATGTTAGAAAACTGACTGCATTTGAGTGAACATTTCTTCCTCCTTCACTTGAAAAACTTTGGTCTACACCTGTTGACATATTGGTACAGGCGTTGAGCAGCAGTGTGGCAGAGTGGTTAGGAGTGTTCTTCTGGGAAGTGTCTTTGATTTTCCCACCTTGAGATTTCATGATGATATTCATCATAAAGCCAGGTCCAAACTTGGTTTGTTTTCTGAACTCAGTTTTAGTTTAACCCAGTATTTCTCAACTGTAGCAACTTTAAGATGTGTGGACTTCAACTCCCAGAATTCCCCAGCTAGCATAACCTATTGCTTTAGGTTGTCTGGGAATTATTCCATTAAAGAACCTGGATCTAAATCTTCAAAAGGAATGGAAGGATCTGCCTGTCAATTTCATTATCTCCCACAGTGAAGAATCCTGAAAAAACAAAACCCTCTTAACTCCGATACCGCTTTAAGGAGTTTTGTTTGCCAACAGCCTAGTCACACGCTTCTGCACTTCTGCAGGCAAAGCATGTTCTTCTGATGTGTTAATAGAGATGCAATCAGTCTGAAAGATGGTTCCTGGGTACATTCCAGTCTTTTCCCGCTGGAAAAATGTTTAAAAGTACTCCATTCTACCCACAGGTTTTTGCATGGGGAATTATCTTGGAAATGGGGACAGAAATGGGGACAGAAAACATGCAGCCTGCAGAGAAAGCGTATCACAAGTTTATCAGCATAAACTTGGGATGTGTTCTTTAGTATTCATGGAGTAAATAAATACATTTTCTAGATCTTATTGTGTCACATTTGGATTAAGGCCACCAGTTTACAATGGCTTTAAAAGGAATTAAGATACATTAACAACAAGTACAACAACAAAAGTTGGTTACTATGGTTGTGGTTGTTCCTCCAGTTCAGAGATAGCATACCTTTATGTTCTAATTCCTGGGAAGCAACAGTGAAAGATTATTGATTTTATGCTGTGTTGGTACGTTAACTAAACGTGAGATGGACAGTGAGATGAAAGCTGCTGTCTGTTTTGGACCTGAGAGGGTGATAATAAAAAGGTAATTTAAAAGCATGCCTGTAAATCTTCTGCAAGGAAGAAGGGCTTTATTGGGTTGAGAGGACAGAGTTCTGACCTGTAACAGTGGACATTCTGAAGGTTCCTCCGAGGTTCTCCAGTAGGACAGTGCACCAGAAATCCGTAAGTTTTATCCAGTACAGAAGGACATAATGGTCAACTTTTCTTACAAGATCTTGGCATGTAAGCTACAGTACTTGTAATTCTGGCTAGATTTGGCTTGGCTGTTAGTTAAAGGTCTCAGGGAGGAGCTAATACTGGACTTTCTTTTTGAGTTATGGAATATCTCCTTGGAACAAACGACATGGATCCTTCTATCCCACCACTGATTATTTTAGACGAATTAGCAGTTGCAGTCTAGAACTAAGGAGGCTTTTGAAGGCTTCCCTGGAGATGGCAAGGGTCTTTTACAGTTCATGCAGAATACATGTTTCACCACTGAACTACACCCAGCCATACCATAAGTACCTTCAGTAGAAACTTTTCCAAACATGGTAAGAACCCGGTGGGATCCCTGTGAAGATTTCCAGAATATTCTTACATTAGATAATTTGAGGTTGTCACTTTCCTTGTAGCAGTGGCTACAAGAGATGATTGCCAATCTTTGACATTGCGCACAATGCCTCTAGAATTTGTTGCTTCAAAGCATTTGGGCGATGCAAAATGGAACTTTACAGCCAAATGATGCTGTAAGCACAATACGGATTTTTTTAAAAGGTATACAAGCAAATTATTTTCTGTAACCAGACATTCTAGAGAAAGCTGAAAAGATCAGGCACCTTTTAAATAGTTCTGGTGTTTGATCTAAATAGCTGCGGTCATATTTATTTACTTTTAAAAAATGATACCAGTTTTCCCTAATCTGCTGCATTCCAGATGTGTGGAGACTGGAACCCCCATAATTTTCAACCACGGGAGTTGTAGTCTTAAGACATCTGGAGAATATCAGAGTGGAAAGACTGGATAATGTTGCATCCCAAGACTCCTGTTTCAAAATTTAATGCAGTTCCTAGATCTCATGGCCTAATCCTTCAAGAGGCTTGCCTGCGTATGCTCCACGAAAAAGAACATGCAGAGAAGTCTGTAAATAAATCATAGCAATCAGTCAGGATAGACAATATAGGATGATACCTTTTATCAAATTGCAATCATTCTGATTACTTTGAACTATGACTGCTGCTTGAATGCTGATTTCTATTTTGCATGTTTTGAAGTTCTAGTGGTAGAACTTGCCAGCTTTATCTTAGTCTTTATCAGCTTCTAATAACCTATTTTTATTTTTAGATATAAAGCAAAAGCCATCTCAAAAAACATTTTTTCCATTCTCATCTGCTTGTTACACTTTGGCTTCCTGCCATGGTGGCTTACTCTGAAGGTGCTAAAAATGTCCAGGGTGAGATCTAGAGTGAAGGCTTCAAAACTAAAAGGAAGTTTGGAAATTCAGCTAAAAATACTTTGTTTTCTTTTCTTTTTTTTACTAATCCAAGGACAAAAACCACCCGAAACTTTTCCTTATTGACAAAGCTCACATTTTGACATATCTTGTGCAGGAGGACCTCCTACTGGACTGTAGAATTTTTGATGTTCTCTGGACTACAGATCCCTTGCCAATGCCTAGGCTGGGTAGGGCTGATGGAAACTGAAGTCCAAAATACCTGAAAGCATTATGTTGCTTATCCCTGGTCTATTTACATATATTTTTACCTTGCTTTCCTTTCAAAGAGCCCAAGGTATTAAGGACTGTGGTCCTGGGCCACCAGATGAAGTTTATGGTCTTGGGTGGAAATTCAAGCCTATGCCTGACCACTCCTTTTCTGCAAGTTCAGCTGTTGCACCATTGTTGAGAACTAAGAGAGTGTAGTGGTCACAGAATTTAACTAAGACTGCTCAGGTTGAGATTCAAACCAACACAGAGACTAAAACACTTAATGAGCCTTGGACTGGCAATCCAACCTGTCTAACAGGATATTAGAAAAAATAAAGGTGATCCTGTTTGCGTCCTTGAACAATCTTGGAAGGAAAGATGGGAACGCAATGGTCAGATAAACCCAGCCTTTTCCCATGTGTTAGATTACAAACCCCATGCTGGTTAGGAAAAATGGGGACTAAATGGTGGGAAGTAGTTCTTTCATGATTGGAAGAAGCAAATGGCTCATACCAGATTGGACATTGTCCAAAACCAAAGACAGAAAAGCTTCCTTCTGTCAAAGAGAGAAGCTTCTAGCCCCTAACTTAGACTGGGCAAAGAAAGAGATGCAAGCATTTAAATACTGATTGCAGTAAACAGGTAATCCTCACCTTACAACCCCAACTGGGACCAGAATTCCCATTGTTAAGCAATGCAATTGTTAAGTGAGTTGTGCCTGATTTTATGACCATTTTGCCACAGTTGTTAAGCAAATCATTGCAGTTGTTAAGTGAATCATGCACTTGTTAAGGAAATCCAGCTTCCTCCGTCAACTTAGCTTGTCGGAAGCCTACTAGAAAAATTGCAATAGTGATCACATGACCTCAGGACACTGCAACCATCATAAATACATCCCAGCTGTTGAAATTGCCCAAATTTTTGATCACATGGCTATGGTGATGTTGCAATGATTGTCAAGTTGAGGACCAATTGTGAGTCATTTTCTTCAGTGCCATTATAACTTTGAATGGTTGCGAAATGAATGGTTGAAAATTGAGGACTACCTGCAACATTCTTTGACACACAGCAATTCATTCATAATGATATGGTAGCTTTTCCACAATATATCAGAAGCTCTTTTATCCTTTGTGCCTGTTTACCTGTTCCAAGTTTGTTAAGGTAGATATTTGATATGAAGTAATTAGATCAACACATTTACAGTGTTTGGAATGCTAACAGTATTTAGCATGCTAAGTAGCCTAGAACACAATTAGCTAGCTTGTGAATCAACATATTTCTTTGCATGTTAAAGGAAGGTGGCAATTGTATTTTATTAGCCCAACATTAAAGTTGTATAAATTCAGCCTCTATTTCCCTCTAGTAATCAATCCATACAGTTTCAAACAGGGCAAGAAGTCAAGATCCTACTCAAATTGCCACTGGCACTCATACACACATGGCCTCTTCATACAGAGGTTCAAATTATTTGATTTATTGCATTTTGGGGCTATCCTTTCTGGGCATCAATAGGAGAACAACTGCTAGATGGTGGCAAAAAGAAAATCTTTGTGATAAATCATGGGATGAACAATTATTGGTAAGAAAGCTTGAAAGAGGCAAACGTGTTGTCGATATTAACATTATAAGTTTTATAAGCTAACAAAAAACAAAAAATTAAGTTCAGGATGTTTAATAAAAAAATAATCCACATACTTTCTGGAAAATATTCCCCAAATCAAAAATGAAACTAAGTAGAAGTTTCTGAATTAATCATGCAAACTGAATATAGCTTTATGCATAGAAGTTTACCAACCTGGTTGATTCATGTGCATGCTGAATCCTGAACTGAACTGAAGGAGGAGGAACATAATTCCCCCCTCCACCCCCTCCTCCATGACATAGTTTCCATTCCAAAATAATAAGCCATCACAGGTGAACAAACCTCAGGTTGGAAACTGTAGCTGTGGCTGGCTGGCTGATTATTCCTTTGTCACACAGATGGCTGGTTAAGTGGCCAGATTGCAAAACTGAGGGGATTTGGTGGGTAAATTTAAAAGGCTTAGGACAGAGACACCTTTTCCAGTTTGAGGAAGTTTGGCCCTCACTCCCTCAAATTGGGGAGAGGATGAAACAACCCCTCAGGATGCCATCAGGATGACAACAGAGTGAATTGGCCAAGCAAGATGAAATACAATATATTTCTGAATCTCTGATCTATTAACCGGTAGGAATGCCCCCTTTTGTCGTTATTATGCAGACTATCATTCAAAAAAAAAACAAAAGGAGCCTAAAGATCAGACATGAGCTTTTTGGGACTCCAGACCAAGTGTTATATTCGGTTTGAAATGCAGAACTTTTGGGGGGGAGTGCAAAGAATGAGGTCATAGGGAAAGAAACAACAAAAAGTACAGACAGTGATAATTGCTTCATTAACAAATTCCTTATTAAGCTGTAGCAGAGGTCTCACGGCTTCTACATTCTCCACAGGTTGCCAGACTGACCAACTTCATCAGAGCTGGTCAGCCAAGAATAAGTGAGGTTTTAATGTTGGAAAATCAGAACAACCCGAAAGGGGGAGGCAGAAAAGTTGGCAGGATATGACAAAGTAAGTCAAGACGGTGGTCACATGTCACCCATGAAAGCAGGAAGAGTTTGGACCACATCATTGTGGCCACCATCTTTACTTTTTTTTTTTGAGCACACCCTATAGATAACCCTGGGGGTGAGGGGAGAAGAGAGGAAAGTCACTGAGGTTGAAGACCAAAAAGTCACTCCACCATGAGTGCAAGATGGAACGTGAGGGATTGCAGATGTTAAGATAGGGTTCCATCAGCTATTTAGGTGGGATCCGGTTGGACAAGACCTTCCCAAGGACCGCTGTGCCTGAAAAAGTTGTATAAGTTTATCAACAATAGCAATATTGGTTATACTAATAGAGCAATAGTTGTCTCGCTCTTCTTACATACCTATATGTGGATCTGCGGCACCTTTGAATTGCCCTATTAAAATCATTACCCTAAGATAAAATTTGACGTTTTTCTTGACAACCACTTCTTGTTTTTCCTATCCCAGAATGTTCTTCTTCCATTACATAGGTGTCAAAGGAAAACATCTTGAATGAAGTCAGTTGGGTTAACTCAAAAGGTCTTATTTCTGCAAAGAGGTGAGCAATTCTGCCCTGTTCCTTTCCGGATGAATGAAACCGTGCTTGTGTATCACTTTCACTTTTATTTTTCTATTAGATGTGATGCTTCAGATAATGGCTAGCCCATTTAAGTGTGACTTTTGTTTTGCTTGTTATTGTTTCGCTGCCCTGACAACTTAGTTGCGTCTATATCAATAAATAGATATATAGAGACATACAGGTAGTCCTCAACTTACAACTGGTTGCTTAGCAATTGTTCAAATTACAACAGACCTCTCCGGGGTTACTTATGACCTGGTTCAGAAGTTCTGACAGCTGCCACCCACAATCACATGATTGCATTTTGCTTGGCAACTACCCCATCTGCAGCATCCCACAGCCACATTACTGTATTTTATGTTTTTTGCAGAAAACCAGTATTTATTTCTGGTTTATGGCAAAACTGGCCCATAGCGAACAAACGGTTTATTTAACAACTGTTGCTTTATGACCGTGGCATTAGCTTAACAACCGCAACAGAAAAAGTTGTAAAATCAGATCAGTCGCATCAGGGACCCCTTTACGACCATCACAACTTATAACCATAAGGGGCAGGCTCTGTTACAGTCACAAGTCGAGAACTGTTGTACATCAGCATGGAGAAGCCTATCTAAATGCCAGAAGGTCCACAAATCCTGTTGATCTGTGAGAAAGAAGGGATCCTTTTCTTGAATCAGCCTCATATATACATTTGTTGCAAGTGATTCTCTGCACCCTGCTCCGTTCCACCATGGCGGACCCTGCCATCATACGTGTCTTCATGGGTAATCAGTGTTTGCACCATACTCATGCAGCATAAGGAGGCACAGAGCATAAGGATGCCATGCAACTTTAGGGTTATTATTTTTAAAAGCAAGTTTAAGCAATGGCATTGTTCATCTGCAGTTAATTGTGGAAAGTCTCACTCCCGCACCATCTTGGAAGCCCAAGTCCTCTCTTTCAAATGGCCATTTGAATTGCTGAAATCAGCCCCCAACCCCTGATTCTTGGCAGCCTTTCCAGTGGCACAAGGCAGCCTCCTGTACCTGCTCTCTGAGCTACCCCAGGAAAAGACCGATGCTGGCCTCTGTGACATGGTTTCCTTCCTGAGAACAAACTTTCCATCCACGCGAGCACGGATGGCAGGTGAAGGTCATCTGTGCTGGCGTGTGGGCCACTGTTTCCCCCATTTGTCAGATCTTGTAGATCTAACCTACTAGGCCAATGGAGAAGACTTCCTCTTGGGATAACAGCTACAGCAGTAGAGAATGACCAATGGACCTCCTTGGCTTCAAAACCGACCTGCCTTTCTTAATGAAGAAGAGCTTGACATTTTCTGTCCTGGAAGTCACTTGAGATCTCCACCCTGAGAAAGTCTTTTGCCCTCAACGAACTGGTTTCCTCACTTCTTTCTCTGGAGCACAATAAACAATGCAGGTTGGATGATCCACAGATTAAAGTTTAGTTGCCTGCTGATGCCTTGATGAAAATTTCTATGTCATTATCATCAACCATCACCAGCACTGTTGTGCTATTTATGGAATATGTCGGTTCAGACTGACAGTACTTTTTTTCATAAAGTATTTGTTCATACAGCAGTTAAAACTGACTTTATTTTTAGGGTTTGGGATTGCTGATGCTCTTTAATATTTAGGTATCCTAGAACTATTGCAATTTGATATGGATTTGTTCATATTTCAGACACATACAAATTTGTCTGAAATGTGTTTGTATTTTATTTCCTATTTGTTTCATTTGTTTTTCCCTTTTTAAAATTGCCCATCTGCTTCACAGAGGAACTCTGTATTTGGTTGAATGTTATTTATTTGTTAAACCCACCCACCCCAATCTTATGACCCTGGCTGGTATATAAGAAAGTAAAACAAACCAGGAATACAGAGGTAGAATAGTAATCCATTAAAATATACAACAGAAATTAACATAAGTAGAGGAAATGCCAAAGGGCCAATGAGTTAGAAGTAAAAATGTGTTGGAAAATAAAAGTTTTATCTGCCTTCCTCCATACAAGAAAGAAGGGGACGATTCAGATCTCTGGGAAGGTAACATATTTCCATAACAGAGGGGCAGAGAAAATTAACTGCCTCAGCCAATTCCCATGAATCTAGGCTAGAGACGCGTCCTTAGGAGGCCTTCCTGAGATGTCTGAATCAGTTGGGTAGCGTTAACTTTACTCTTGTTTACTCTGGTTTTAATGATGTACTTTGGATTTTTTAAATTGTTCCAAACAGCTGCAAGCCATAAGTGTCAATGTTACATAAATTTAATAAATCAATTAAAAATAAATTAAAAATAAAAATAGATTTTTAAAAACATAATTTTAGTAATATTCTAATGACAGGATGGGACATTTTAGTGGATTTTTTTTGAGATGGAATGACTAGTCGGAAAAATGCAGAGGAATCGAAAGTGATATTTTAAGAAGGTTTGGGCCCATCCATGCAATTTTCAATGTGACAGTTCAGATGAAATTTGATTCTGGCACCATTGGTCCTTTATACAGACATTCTTGTCAATATCCACACTTTCTCTCTCATACATTTTTGTTGAGAAAAAAAATCATGTAAATACTGTAATGGAAAACCATAAAAATATCATGAGAAGGTAAATATCTGAATTATTGGAGAGAAGTCATACAATAATGAGTATATAGGGCTCATTCATCCAAGATTTTATTCTCCAGGGTGGTCAACAAAATTACCTGGAGGAGCCTACAAATAAGGAGTTTTTTTTTCACTACAGATATTCTGACTTTGGCTTGGATGTTGTCTTGGGTATGAACCAAGGTAGACTGAGATTGTGGAGTAAAAGGTAAAGGCTTCCCCCGCCAGTCGTGGCTGACTCTAGGGAGCAGTGATCATCTCCGATTCACAGCCGAGGGAGCCAGTATTTGTCCGAAGATGCTTCTGTGGCCATGTGACCGGCATGACTAAATGCCAAGACACACAGAAGTCTGTTACCTTTCCCACCAAGGTGCTACCTATTTATCTACTTGCATGTTTACGTGCTTTCGAACTGCTAGGTTAGCAGAAGCTGGTGCAAGTCATGGGAGCTCACCATGGTTCAGATTTCATGGCTGTGGAATTCTCTGTAGATTTTGGACCAGCAATTATTTCTCAGGTTAATAACTCAGGCTAAACCAGGTTAACAAAACATGTTTTTGCTTTGTTCACAAAATATGCCATGCCCAAATGACTGGTCCACATTATGATTTAATGTGATATCCTACTTCATGCAATGTGCAAAACATTCTGAGCTCTCACAACACATTGAACTATAAATTACTCAACATATTATTCTAGTCTATTCTTGCATGAACTCAGGCATTATTGCTGCTTGTTGTTGTTGTTACCTGCAAAGAAAACATCCTGCAAGTACTAGAATTGCTATATAAGAGAATTGTTGGGTAATGGTTTTATTTTATTTTTAAGTATTTTTAATTGTTGTTTTTAATTGTTGTTAGCCACCGAGAGTCTTCGGATTTTGGCGGCATATAAATGTAATAAATAAATAAATAAAAATTGTTTAAAAACTGGAAAATAAAGCATTATAGATCAATATATAAAAGATATTGAAGATTTCTGGGCCAAGACTGAGAACTGGCAATGGTTATAAGGTTTATAAGCTTTATCAAGAAGGAAAGATTAATGTTTGCAGCCTGAGAACAAGCATTACAAACAAACTTGATGAAATCCAGGATTCAGCAGGTGACAAACAGCAACAAACAATTTGTATAATTCGTGGATACAACAAAATTGCTCAGACAGATTATAAACAACATAATGATAGACTAGCCACTCTGATTTGTCGGGTTTTGTGCAGGAATTATAATATCCAAATTTCCTGAATAGGGTATGATCATAGAAATCAAAAAGTGGTTGGAAATGATGTTATTAAAATTTTATGGAATTTTTGCACACAAACCACTTGCCATCAATAGCCCAATATTCAATTTCAATTGAAAAGAAAACTAATTTTTGTAGATATGGCCTACAGCTGAATCAAGGAAAAAGAATTTGATACAGTTACAAAAAAAATACAAAAAGATTACAAAACACAGAGATCCAACAATCAAAATGGGTACATTATTGCAACAAATTTGCAAAGCTATCCCTAAAATTATTGGCCCTTTGGGTAGAATAAGGAACAGTTTAAACACATTTCTGCAAGAATTAAATATTTTGGCTGTATCAACTGTGAATTTAGAAAAAAAAACTGCCTTGCTGGGCATATGCTATTATCTTAAGACATTACTTGAATAATTCCTAAGCTTCCGGCTAGAATTCAAATTGCTCCAAAATACCGGTCAAAGATGTAATTCTTTTTGTTTGTGGTTATAATACTGTGATGAATAAAATCATATTCAGTTCATTAGAACTAAAATATATTTATTGTACAGTGTGCCATACAGAAGTGCAATGTAATGGGACATTTCCACTAGCATGAGATGTGAGCCACACTAAAACTCTTGGTCTGGAACTCATTGTCTTAACCAAGGAGAAAACCCTCAACCCCAACAAATTAGATCTGTCCAGTGGACTATTACACCAACACGAGCAGCACCATGGATGAATAGCACAACATGTGCCTTTTAACTTCTCTAACCTGCATCCCAGTGGCTACCCTTGACTGCATTGCACCTGTGATCTTCTACAATAGAGGAAAAGGAAGATGGAACCAAAAAAAGAATTGCAGAAGTATCTTCAGAGCTTAATCAGATCTTAAATGAGAGACTCACTGCTGCATAAGCCTTCAGCCAGATGTGAGCTACTGGACAAGCCACTGAGTAGCTATTATCTGCAGCTGATATACTGTATTCAGTCCTGGATCTATTCCATTTTTTGAGCAAAACCATTTAGACATGCAATGTTAATCATGTGAATCATTTCAGGCTATTGATGGGGGATTACATGGTCTTCCCACATTTATTTCTTTTACAAAGAGTCCTTGTGTGTAAACATCCAGCACAGAAGAAAGTACCCTATTTGGGTACCTCTACTAGTTGCAAGGTGTTTACATTCCTGGTTTTCTTTGTTAAGAAGAAGCATTCAAAAGAACCACACTTCCCATCTGCACTCCTGGGTTGATGTATGCTGCCCAGAATAATTTCTGTCCGATGAATGACCATTTAAATTTGATTAATAAAATAATAGAGACAAATTAAATAAATTAAGAAATCCTCAATATAAAAATGTGATCTATTTTAACACTCCTGTCTGAAATCTTTTTATTAATACTGATATTTTATTTATTTATTTGATTGTGAGGCCATATGACTCCAAACATATATTATGCAGGTGAAATTTGCATTTCCTTCAGGTAAGCATGGGGGATTCAGAAAGCGTTTTTTGTAAAGAAAGAAACTTGCCTCTCTCCACCTGTGGATTATCCTGAGATATTTAATAGGTATGGAAGCAGCATAGTGGAAATATGAAAAATTAATTGCTACTCCTTCAGATATACCCAGATGAATTTGAGTCTGAAGATAAAGAGTTGGTGTAAGTGATGTCACTTTGTTGAATGTCACTCAGTCAAGTTGTATCCCTGGCTCTTACATTGGGGTGCTGCTTGTTGAGTGACAGCTGAGGTGACACTTGAGATCAAATAGAGAAAAGGTAACCAAGAGTGTCCATTATCAGCATTTCCCCTCCCTTCAAGAAACACACAATACCATTCCTCACTTATCTACAAACAGTGAGGATCATCCTTGGGTGAGACAAGATTTTTAATGAGCTGATAAGGAGCTAGTATCAATCGTTTTTCTAAAGTCTGGAGGAGATATTTTAGCAACTGCTCAATATGTAGCTTTTCCACCATCTGGGATTGTCACAACCAGGGCTGGAGGGTAAGTAGACAATCGCCCATCAGCGACCAATTTGTTCAGCCTCCATTGTTGTTTTCCTGTTCAGCCTGCAGTGCCCAGCAGGAGATGTTATAGGCCATTGAAAACAGTTGTCCTGGTGCAAAAGATGCAGATGTGATCACAACAGGAAGGAGACATGAAACTGCTAAAAGCCTTAAAGATGCAAAGCAGTGCCTCTCGCTTTAGTATTTTGGGCATAGCCAGTTGTTTAAAAAATGCTGCCTTTCTGACAGACTGAAGTGATCTTGGACAAACCAGTCAGAAGTACTCTTGGTTCCTTATAGAAACCCATCTAGCCCAATGTTCTTTTGGCTCCTTCCTACAGTTCTTTATCAGGCCAGATGTTTAAATGGGAGGGAAGAATTGCCCTGAACCATCCTTTGTTCCAGTCCACCTGGATACATCCTGCAAGGAGTTCTTTGAGCAGGTGGATAGACTTCAAACAAAGCAATGGCCTCCATCTGCCCACCTTTTTATGTTCTAAGGATGCTTATCAAGCCAATGAGGGCCCCAGAGGCATCTTGTAAATAAAGATGAGGCCAGCAACTGATGTTTTCCTTTGCAACATATCCATTTCCAATTAAAACACGTTTAAAAGAATCTGAAAGTCAGATGTAGCAGGTGGCCTGGAAGGATACAAAATCCTTCCATCAGCAATTATCCTTTTTCCATCCAGCCTAACCCTGGATGAGACTGAACTAGGTGAAGCAATTTTCTGTTTCATTTTAGAATCCTGTATTCTGAGATAGGACAGTGAAAGCTGTTTCCCTTTTTCTTTCTCTTGGTCAATATGGCATTGAAAAAGGAAAAGTAGAATTCCCGAAGATGGGGCAGGAGAAACCCATCTGAAAACTTTTAACTTTGAACAGCAACAAATAATTTTGCAATTGTAATTATACTTGCTGCAAAGGAAATCAGAAGCTGCTTCTATTTCTTTCTGCATTCTTCTTCATCCTTCCTTTCTTTACTGTTTTTATTCTTTATTCAGTTGCATTTGTTCTTATGCTGCTTGTAAAACTTAATTAAAACAAATTAAGAAAACCCTTTTAACTTTGCAATTTTGCTAGATGCTGATAATAATTTTAGGAGGATTTCTTTGGTGTATCAAATAATCAGAAAGTATGGAATTGGTCTGTATGTTTTCCTTGCAAATAGAGAGAAAGAAGAATCAGGTGTTGGCTAGTATCTTCCTTTATCCTTGTACCCAAACGCCTTCACAATTAACCTGGGCTAACACAAGAGAAGGGAATGATAGTCTTTGTTTGACAACAGTCCAGAATGATAACTTGCATTTTTGTAAAGCAGCCCAGGAAAGGTTTATTTAAGGGCAAAGGGAGTTTGAGAACTTCCACCTGGAAAAGAACAGTTTGGCTGAATGTAATGCTCTGGCATCTGCTTGACTCCAAGAAGTCTGTTCTTCCATCTGGAATCCATATTCCAAACAGCCAAGGCTACAAGGCTACCCAAGGAATGTCACCCCTCAAAGGGGGCTCTACCCTGTGCAGTATGCAACATGTCTTGCCAAACTTATACCAACGGATGGACAGACAGATTGGTAGTGGATGGAGAAATAGCAAGCCTAACCTAATGGCAAAAGCTTAGGAAAGTAGAGACTTTTTTTCCTTTGTTTTCAAAACAGCAACTTCAAAATCAAGAAAAGGCTGTCCAACCTTTGTTGAATGAACGGAAGTCTGAATGATAATTTTACATCAAGGTCAAAACTCAAAAAGTGGCATGAACCCAGTTTTGATATACATTCACTCTTTTAGCATGCCTAAACGCAACATTACCATCTCCCTTTCCTTAGATCTGACAAGATGCAGAATATTTCTTAATTTTTATTTGTTTATCATTTATTAGGATTTTATCCTGTCTTTAAACTAAGAAGGTTTCCTCTTTCAGTCCTGGCCAACTCTAGGGGCGGTGCTCACCTCCGATTCATAGCCAAGGGAGCCAGCATTTGTCCAAAGCTGCTCCTGTGGTCATGTGGCCAGCATGATGCACAGAACACTGTTACCTTTCCCACTGAAGATGATATCTATTTATCTGCTTGCATTTTTACATGCTTTTGAACTGCTAGGTTGGCAGGAACTGGAGCAAGTAGCAGGAGCTCAACCTGCTATGCAGTGGCGCTTGGGTCTCAAACTCAAATAATATGATTATAATATTATAACAAATAATACACCAATAAATCCTGTCCTTATTCCTTTATAAAGAACACAAGGTGGCAAACATACCTAATACTACTTCTTTCTCCTATTTTCCCCACCACAACAACCCTGTGAGGTGAGTTGGGCTGAGAGAGAAGGACTACAACAAAGTCACCCAGCAGGTTTTCATGCCCAAGGTGGGACTAGAATCCACAGTCTCCTGGTTTCTAGGATCCCCTTAACCACTACACCACACTGTCTCTCCATCTCTCTAATTCTCTGCTAGGCAGAATAAGAGAATGCAAGGAACTTTAAGCAAGTTCAACTGATGCAGCAACATCACCTTGTAAAGATAGCAAGGTCTAAACCCCCAGTTTTTGAAATATATAGTACCTAATAATCACAAACTGCCAATTTTGGGATAACATTGTCTCTTTTTCTCTCCTGTTCCCTATTTGGTTTAAGGTTCTGGTTCAATCAAGACTTTTGGAGAATTTAAAAGCATGATCCCAATTCAGAGTGCACACTCTAAAAACTTCCTAATTTAATCCCATTTTTTTCTTGGTCACTTCCTTGCTTCTGTGCATTTTCTTCACCTGCCCAAAATTCTCCACATGTTCAAATGCAGTAAAGAAAATCAATATTCATGCTGTCGTTATCATTCTTAGGAACGCTTATTTTATTTATTACATTGCTATGCTATCCATCTTACATGAGTGACTCTGGGCGGTTTAAAACATCATAATAAATTCATCTACATACATAAATAAAAGCATAGACTAAAAAACAGAATTAAAAACAGGTCAACTTATAACTTAATATGTGTAATTTCTAAAGTTAAAAAAGTTAAAGTTTAACCTTAACAGGTTAAAATTTACAAAAGGTCATGGTGGCCTAATTATTAAGATGTTGCATTTTTTGGCCAGAAGGTCAGCAGCCTGAGTTTGAGACTCGAGCACTTCCATGCAATGGGGTGAACACCCATTACTTGCCCTTGCTCTTATCAACCTAGCAGTTTGAAAGGTGTAAAAATGCAAGTAGATAAATAGGTACTCCCTAAATTGGTGGGAAGGTAACAGCATTCCGTGCACCTTGGCATATAGTTATGCCATCCATATGACCATGGAAGCATCTTTGGACACTGCTAGCTCTTTGGTTATGAAATGGAGATGAGCACCGCCCCCTAAAGTCGGACACAACTGAAAGGGGAAACCTTTACCTTTAAAACTTTCAAGTAAAAAATAAAAATCAAGTTTAGACAATGCATGTATTTTCGGCAAGATATTTTTCTTCATTGGACCCCTCCAGCAGCAGCTCTTCTGAATTTGAAGCTGAAGCTCAAATACTTCGGCCATCTAATGAGAAGAGTGGATTCATTGGAAAAGACGGCGAAGTTTGGAAAGATTGAGGGCAAAAGGAGAAGGAGATGGCGGAGACTGAGACGATTGGATAGCACTGTGGATGCGATGGGCATGGCTTTGCGTGGTGGTGCAGAACAGGGCGGCCTGGCGTGCTGCGGTCCTTGGAGTCCAAAAGAGTCGGACACGACTTAGCAACTGAACAGTAACTACAACCCTGGATAGACTTGGCTGAGAGAGAAGGACTGGCTCAATCACCCAGTGAGTTTCCATGGCTGAGGATGATATTTGAACCTAGCTCTCCCCAGTCCTAGCCTACAATCTTAGAAACCATCCTGGTTTCTCACTCCGAAAGCAGCGGAAGGAAGAGCTTCCCAAAGTCCAAAAGCTTTTCAGAGGGAGGCCTCTAGTGGAAGGTCGAGGACACAGACAGACGTTGGAACAAACTGGAGACCTCAAAGAAGCCACAGATGGAGCGAGCTTCCCAAAACAAGTCACATGGTGTCTCGAAGAGGAAGAACAAAGCTGTATTCTTCAGGAAACACCAGCCAAAACCTGTACAGTGTTTGCCGGAGTCAGGTTACATCTAGTAGCAGCCAAGAACTGGAAGCTGACGGTGGGAGAGCCAGTGGTGCCTCTACAGTGGAACCATTCTGCAGCCTGGAAGGGCCCAAATGCAATGTGTGTGTGTTTTTTTTAAAAAACCCACCCTCCTCCCAGTTGAATTCAGCTCTTGGTGACTTTATGACACAGCCACGTTGTTTTCTTGGCGTCGGTATGGAAATGGTTTGTCACTGCCTTCTTCTAAGATAGCGTTTCTCAACCTCGGCACCTTTTAGGACTTCAGCTATGCTGGCTGGGGAAATCTGGGTGCTGAAGTCCACCCGTCTTAAAAGGTGCAGAGGTTGAGAAAATGCTGCTTAAGCATATTTAGCTTATTTTCCTGTCAAGGGTTTTCTGATGATCTTCTGTCCAATGACTAATCTGGTTCAGCCCTGTTTAGTTTTTCGAAATCAGCCCAACTCGGCCAGATGTGCCCTATAAATCTTTTTCAAAAACGAAAACTGGCAGAGATGCTCTCCTCGCCCTCCTTATTCTCTCTCCCTTCAATGCACAGATTTAAAGGATGACTAGAGGAAAGAAGAGGCTGACTCTGCTCTGCTGTGCTGTGACAGTAAGGTATTCTTGAAGTCAGTACAAGTAATCCTTGTTTAATGACTGCTTAATGACCATTTGGATTTACAGTGGTACTAAAAAAGACTTATGACCAGTCCGTGCACTGACAACCATTGCAGCATTCCTGTAGTCCACATGATCATGATTTGGGCAGTTGGCAGCCATCATACATTTATGATGGCTGCCATTTACAATCTTCCCAGAGAGCAAACAAAATCAAAGGGGAAACTGGCAGGGAAAGTCACAAATTATGTTTCACTTCATGACCACAGCAATTTGCTTAATAACCACAATGAAAAAGCTCATAACATTGAGTGCAGTCATGTGATGTCTCAGTTAACAACCATACTGCTTAATGATGAACTTTCTGGTTCCTATTGTGGTCGTAAGTCAAGGACTACTTGTAAAGAGGCGGAAAAGCAATGTTGGTGCCTCATGGTGAGGAATGAGGAGAGAAAGAATAAAGGCTGTGGAGCAAAACTAGAATGGAGGCCCTGAGCACTCAGCCATGGATGGAGAACTCTGAAGGTGCAAAGGACCGAACCCAAAGTTCTGTCAATGCCACAGTCAAGACTACTTCCCGATGGAGAGAAGGTCTGAGTGCTAGCCATCAAAAATACGGTATTCTTCCTTCCATAATAAACGAATCCTTCCTGAAATTTCATTCAGACAATGTAACCAAGCCAATGAAAGACCATCTTGCTGTATTTGCATCACATGCTAACCGTAATAAGGTTGTCATTTGTTTGTGGGGATTAGCAAATTTCGCATTCTCAGTTCATCTGGTTAATGTTACTGTACAAATCCAAGACATCGGCTAATTCAATAACCAGGTAACCACGGTGTATAGACAGAATGGGATGAGCTCCCATCACTTGCCCCGTTCCTGCCGGCCTAGCAGTTTGAAAGCATGTAAAAAATGCAAGTAGATAAATAGGTACCACCTAATTTGGTGGGAAAGCTAACAGCATTCTGGGCATCTCGGCATATAATCATGCCAGCCGCATGATCTGGAAGCATCTTCGGACAATGCTGGAGATGAGCACCGCCCCCTAGAGTTGGAAACGACTGGCAGGGGAAAACTTTACCTTTTTTACCAATATTATATACCCATCTGACTGAAGGTACAGTCTTTGGCCCTGGGTGACTCTCTGCTGCCCACAGTTTAACTCCCTTGGAGACTCATTGCACAAAGCAGGTGTGTAAGTTCCTACTTCTAGCCTCATCAGCTCTGGGCTCAGCTTATGATGCAAAATAAACTCCTCTTCCACCCACCCAGCACCTGGTCGACTTCCTCTGCCTGTAGTGTGGAAGCTGTTGCTTTAGAGCAGGGGTGGGGGACCGGTTTCCTGTTGAGGTTTGTAAGAGTGGAAAGCTATCCGGGTTTATAATTTCAGCAGTGGGCACAGTTAAGGTCAAAAGTGGGTGGGGTCAAAGCAGGGAAGAATTATAGGTATGATTCAGCAGGCTGATGGGAGGGATGAAAATCCAAATGTTCCTGCCCTAAACTTTTTGAAAAGATTTTGGGACCAGCACTAAAAATGAGCAGGAATTTAAGAGAGGGAACATGACCTAGGAAGCTCTAGTCTGGCAAACGAAAGCCATGAAGGTTCATAACTGAAAGCTCTCCAACTTTGAAGTATTATGATTTGTAGGAATTATGATTTGTGTAACTGAAAGCAAGGGGAAAAAGAGCCAGTTTGGCTAGAAACCAGGGACCCTGAATTCTAATACTCTCTTAGGCACAAAGCCAGTTGGGTGACCTTGCGCCAACTCAACTGTCTCTCAGCCCTAAGAAGCAGGCAATAGTGAACCAAGAAAGCATCAAGGACTTGTCCAGATACCTTCCAGGAAGCAATAATAGTCTCCAAAGTAATAATAATAATAATGGCATAAATGGCTATAGTGTAAACCAGCCATTCCCCTGGTCCCCATGGTTGTCGGCACAGTGGGTGCCAAACCCAAAAATCTTCAATGACACTTGTTTGCCCATGGACAAAATTTCCGTCTGTCAACTGCAAAAGGCCACATGACTTGGATTTGTATATATGCTACACTGATACATTATGACGTTTTGTGTTCTTGGGAAAAACTCAGTGCCTATGAAGGCCAACACCAGCTAATGAACTGGCAGCTGTGAATTCACATTGTTGTGTTAATAATAGTAATAACAAAAGTGTTAAATTTGTTCTTTGTTAAATAATAATAAACTAATTGCAAAAGGCAGCTTTATTTGGAACAGTTTACATCCTGCAATGGTACCTTTCATACCATCAAACAACATCTGCCTATCCCAGGTCCTTGGGAAGGACTTGATAGGATAAAAAGATCAGATCCAGTCTAAACATCTGGCTGATTGTGTGACCAACCATAGTCATAATAATAGAAAAATGGCATAGGAAATAGGAAAGTGCAGTGGTTAATTTGGATGTTTTCTTCCTTGACACAATTTCTGCTTCATATTAGCAGTTGCAGGAGTGAGCCTTTTTTTTTTTTTGCAAAGTTGTGGCTGATATACGAAACTGGAAGCTGAGGATTGCATTTCAGCCAGTTGAAAATGCAATGTGTTTTACAAGCAGAATCAATTCAGTGGAGCTTATGCAAAGACGACAATGGAGATGCTGAGAGGGGTCCACCTCTTGCATCACATAATAAGTTTTACCCTAAATTACCTCACTCTTTGGGTTTGACCATGGCTCTTTCAGCCATGAACTAACCAAACCATAGCTAAACCAACAATAAAATTTTGTACAAAAGCTTCCAATTGGGCTTTCACTGACTGGATTAAGTGTATTGTGTGAACACAAGCTGAGCTCCTCCGTATAAGAAAGCCCATGACCATAAACCAAAGTATTTGTGAGAAAACATAGATCCTCTTCATATAGATGAAAGGTTACTTAGAGAGGGATTTAGTGTTTCTGAGAGAAGATCCAGAACCTAGATCAGCCTTCCACAACATGATGTCTTTGGTTGAGACTGTACCTCCCATTGGTGAGATCAATGTGACTAGGGATTCTGAAAGATGAAGCCCACTGGAGACTGTCAGCTTCGGGGAAACTTGCTCTAGAAGTACAGAGGGAGCTCCAGTTGATTGTACATTAGATGTCGATAAAGGAAAAAGGTTCCCCTGCCAGTCATGTCTGACTCTAGGGGGCAGTGCTCATCTCCATTTCATAGCTGAGCCATAATTTTAACCCAACTGATATTCATGTGATAATTGCTTGTTCTTTTTGCTGCTTGC
>JANHZU010007118.1:111135-124942 GCA_032468055.1 Acrochordus granulatus
AGAATTCCTCAGCCAGCATAGTTGACTGGGCAATTCTGGGAGTTGAAGTCCACACATCATAAAGTGACCAAGGTCGAGAAACATTGCTTCAACTGCTGGTTTCACAACTAGCAACAAATGGCTGGTAGAGAATTTCGTCTCCCTTTTTCCAAATTCCCCCCATCAATCCCTTCATTCTAAGAATAATTTTTCTTCTTTTCCAAGACGGGTTTCTAGCTCCAAAAGTATGTTAATTGTTTGCAAAGCTATACCATGGGAAGTGAAATGTTTGCTGGGATAAGAACAGGGGTAAAACGGTAGTGGACACCAGGGAACGGAGAAGGGAAGAAAACTGGATTTAGTGCTATACAGAAACAGCATTTGAATTATACATCCATCCATGAAAATTTTAGTAGCTACTCCTCTAAATTACTGGCACTTTTTTCTTTCTGAAACAAATGAACCATCCAGGACAGCCTAAGAGACAAGTAAAGGCTTGTTGAGAAAAATATGCACTGTCACATGCTGTTTGCTTAGAAGTGGGTTGTCAAGAAAGGCTGAAGCCACAGAGAACCAAAAATAATGTTATGTAACTGGGCAGAAAAAGTGAGTAGCCATCATTTTTTAAAATGTGTTGCATGTAGTAGCCTCTACTGCAGTGTTTCCTTTTAGGATTTCTTTTTCTGGTAACTGGCCGCTCTAGCCTGCAGTCCTGGGATTTCCTGGTAGTCTCCCGTCCAGGGTCTGGCCCTGCTCGACTTCCCCAAAATTGCTTGTGGGGTGCCCCCAGCCACTTTTAAAATGGCAGTCCCAAAAGATGCGTTGGACCAGGAGGGAGGTGGCAAGTGGCCTGGCAGGCCTGGCCATGTGGATGCGCCAGCGTCCCTTGTGTAGCGCAGCAAAACTGGTTGGGTGCCACAACATAAGTGGCAGCGCCTTAACCATATGTGTGTTGCACAGACTCACCATCGAGGCCGCTTCCATCCTTATTGAGGCGAGTACTAACCTTCTCTCCTTTCATACAACGCATTAGTATGCACACTGTGGCATCGTCTTGGAGCAAATGGAAAGTGCATGGATCACGCAGAGTCTCCTATCCACCTGAAGGAGGTTTGGGATTCAAGCAACTATTCCTCTCTTCCTCGTCACGTATTACTAATTATGAGAAAACCACAAATCTCTGAGGAAAGTCCAGAGTTGGAGGTGTTGGGAATTCACTTGCCCTGGCAGCATTTTTGAAAGCAATGGTGGTTCACTGAAGAAACCAATGGTCCAAAACAACCACAGACGGCGGACTTGACTGATAGACAACTTCCGCATGCTGTGTGCACTGCTAGGCTATCAGCACTCTGGGCTCCAACCACTGGGTCAAAGTTTATTTTCATGGGTTTGTGAACTTCTTTTTTATTAAAGCTTTTGCTTTCTTTAAAACATCTGTGGGCTTAGAAAGTATGAGGAGAACATTCCTAACCAGGGACTGAGAATCTGGTTTTGTTTTTTTTAAAGTTGATTTTCCCCAAGTCAACTCTGGAATTTGGCTTCATTTTCTTGCTGCAACAAGATACCTGGAAACAAGGCAAGAAGTAAAAGAGGAAAATTTTGAAGAACAAAAGACGCTTCGTGCAGACAAAAAAACAACAAATGAAGATCTTTGTCTAAAAAGTTGTTCTACTGGTCTTGAATGCTCCATTTTATGTTCACTGCTGTCTCTTTACATCAGTGTTTCCCAGCCTCGATCACTTGAAAATGTGTGGACTTCAACTCCCAGAATTCCCCAGCCAGAAAGTTGGCTGGGAATTCTGGGAGCTGAAGTCCACACATCTTCAAGTGACCAAGGTGGGAAACACTGCCTTATATGGAAACGAAGGACAAGTTTGAGAGAGAGAATAAAGCTGACCCCCCCAAGAAACCGATGGGGTCAGAAACCACATTCCACCCCAATGTATGGGGCTGCTCTGCATCTTTTAACACTTCCCAAAATAATTCTGTGGCACAGGAGAGAATTGTCCTGCGAAACATCTCAGAAGAATGTCAGCAAGTCACTCTCAGAGAATATGGAAATGGAGAAGGTCACAAAAGTTTTGAAGATCCTTCCTAGAAACCAACACCACCCCCTCCAAAAACAATCATTTTTCTTTTGCCAAAGCCAAAATGGAAAATTGTCTCATTCACTAGCAATTTCACCAATGGTCAAAAGGAGGTTAGAAAATAACCTATGCCTGCTGCGAGTCGAGAATCGTCCTCAGCAAACCACAGAGAGAATGTGCTACAAAAATAAAACACAACCTTGCTCTGTTTTAAAACCAAGAAGCAAAATTAAACCCAGCCTTGCTCCATTTTTGAACCAAGAGTCAAAATAAAACCCAGCCTTGTTCCAATTTTAATCCAGGGACTGCTAACTCGGGGAGGCTGACTTTCGAAAGAAGCCATTTCGTCCTAAGATAGACCTCCAGCTTTGGTCGCCTTGGACCGGAGCACCTCTGAAGTAAGAGGTTGGATTAACAAACCCAACGGAGACATGCTTTCCAGCCTTCATGCATGGTGCACCACAGGTTTGTTTCCCACTGAAAAAAACACGTGGTTTTTGTCAGCGCAGACCAGATGTCTCCCACATCTGATTGTGCGGAAGGAGCTGCAACACAACAGAGTTCAAGGAGATAATCCGAAGTAGGCTTTGGGAACAAGGAGCTGGCTAGTGACCAGTGAACTGGCTCTGCTTCCAGAGGCAGGACCAAAAGATGCTAAGACTGGCCTGACATCCAAGTCAGGCAGTCTTAAAACCTGTCTGAAAGCACACCCCGGGATGGCCAGCGTCATTGGGACGACACGTGGACTCCTGCACAGAAATAAAAAGCACAGATCTGGGGCCTCTTTTAGAGCTTCCCCTTGGGAAGGGCAACAGATGAGCTGAAGTGAAAGGCTGATGGCCGCAAGTGGCTCACAAACAATACTGTGCGGATTCATATCCCTATTTCTTGTAACCGTAACCGATACAGATACTTTACTGGCCAAGTGTGATTAGACACAAGGAATTCGACGCCGGTACAGCAGCTGTCAGAAGACACCATAAACAAATTTCATTTTTATTTTATTTATGTTATTATTTCGATGCAAAAAAATGTGCATCGTAATGCGCAGCCAGTAGAAAAGGAAATAAAAGGAAGTGTAGAATTATAACCTCAATCTACTGGTAAGTACTGTATGTCCTTATCAGTCTATTGATAAGTATGTTCAAATAGAACACAGATGTCCATCTGGAGCGACAAACTCCCTTCTGGAAAACTGGGGATTCTCTTAGTTTTATTTATTTATTTACTTTACACATTTCTATGCCGCCAATTTCCGAAGACTCTTGGCAGCTTACAATGTCCCCTTGTGAAACTTGGTGGGCTTTCCGTGGCATGCCTGCAGCATTAAATGTTATATGGGTACCAGTTCCTGGGGGAAGACTCACAGGATGCTCTCCTTACACATTTACAATTTGCTCTATTGCAATGCAGCCATAGGCAAGATGTTCTTAGGAGGACAAAGCTGTAACATCACAAGGCACTAAGTAAAAATTACATTTCTGGACACACAACTGCAATGGAGCCTGCCCATTATGGGCATATGTCATGATGGTCATATGTTGTGATGGGTTTATGACCTTTTTTGCCATGGATGTGAAGTAAATGCAGTGGTCATTAAGCAAACTTATTGTTTGCAACGGTGTAGTTTTGCTGAAAATCAGAAATTAATTCCAGTTTTTGACAAAACCAACATACAATGCAGTCATGTGACCCCAGCATGCTGCAAATGGCCTTTAAAACAGCCTTGGATGCAGCTGTGTTGATGAGCGGTCACATGACTACGGGGCACAACCATTGGGACTTCAGAACCAGGTCACAACTCCCTTTCTGCAAATAGTTTGCAATGTCAAACAGTCACTAAGCGACCAGTCATAAATCAAGGTCTACCTGTTTTACAAACTAATAAAGTTTGCAGAGTTATTATGTTTTTTTTAACTCTCCAGCATTATTAATCTGGCATCATCTTTACTCAAGTTTTAGTTTATTTGGCACAAAATAAAAGGTGCATCTTTTTAATCGCCCCTTGCAGAAATTCTGAATGTATCTTTGTTTTCATTGGGCAAATGGCTTTAATGTAACCTGTTAACATGGGGCAAGAGGAAAGGGAGAAGCCAGTTCTCAACCTGTCAGGTAAGGCAGTTAATAAACCATAATCCTCTATAACCACCCAGGCTCCATTCAGTGTGCAACCGTGTTTTAGAGCCAAGTCGGCAACTTATGTCCTGCAAGACCCATTAATAAGCAACCCATCCCAGCCAGGACATCTTGCAGCTTGGAGGTGCTCCAACTCAATGAAATTTAAATCATGACAGGTTACCCAGGCAGTTTATCACCTGAGTGCTCTTCACACTAACTCAAGCAAAATAATAACAATAATACTTTTTTAAAATGTCCAGGCAGCTCTGGGGTAAGGCTTCCAAATCGCCAGAACGTTGGAAGCAGAACGCAAAGCGTGCAATTTACGGTCTCGCCCTTGTGAGAGATGGATGGAAGAAAGGTTTCAGGGTGGTTTAGAGCCAAGATTTGGCTTCCTGGCTCCAGACCACCATTGAGACATTTCTCG
Organism: Acrochordus granulatus; assembly: GCA_032468055.1. Classification (NCBI taxonomy): domain Eukaryota; kingdom Metazoa; phylum Chordata; class Lepidosauria; order Squamata; family Acrochordidae; genus Acrochordus; species Acrochordus granulatus. The sequence continues at coordinate 115,747 of JANHZU010007118.1, forward strand.
AGGCTGGGAAAACAAGAATATACAAGGTGATTCCTGTTTATTTTCAACGGCAGAGGAGAGAGATGGCAGCAGCTACTGAAAAGGTGCAGAGCTGTCACTGCAAGACTAAACATCCTCAACATCGGTTCCTAAAATGAAACATACACGCCCTATGCACAACACACAACGTACTCACACATGGGCATGCACCCTTCAAAAGTTTCTTAACTCGACTCCACTTAAACCGCAGAAAGCATCTTCCAAAACTGTGCGTGTCAGCCTTGGCAGCTTTAAGATGTGTGGACTCCAACTCCCAGAATTCCCCAGCCAGCACTGGGTCCACACAGAAGTCCACACACCCTAAAGCTGCCGAGGTCGAAAATACTGTCCCTAAAAGGACACTTATTCCCCACGGCTTGCCAAAGTTGGCTGAGAGCCAGCGAAGAAGGCCAGCTCAGGGTTCAAGATCCCTTGGCCTGCTCCATCTGAATTCAAGAAAGGAATGGCTTTTGGCTTACAAAGGAGGACACACGTTTTCACAGCACATCTGCAGCAGAGGTGGGAGCACACCTTTGCCACCGTTGCAGAGGGTGGCAGACAATACCGACGGCACCAAGACCAACCTGTTTGCGCTGCAAACGCCCTGGAATATGGCCCCAATTAAAATCCGAAGGCTCTCCTCCCAAGGTAGTTCCCAAGCCTGAATTAGCTGTTTGCGCAATGCTGTGTTTCTTTGGCTTTGAGAACGCAAGCAAGTGCAGGCAGTCCTCGACTTACAACCATTTATTTTGTGACCGTTCAAACTTACAACGGCACTGGAACAACTGACCTGCACTTACGAATGGCGCAGAGCCCCCACAGTCACATCATTAAAATTTGGGCGCTTGGGTAACCAGCATCTATCTATTTACAACAGTGGCAGCATCCTAGGGTCATGTGATCACCAACTGCCACTGTGCCAGATAGTTTCCCACAAGCAAAGTCAGGAGGAGAAGCCAGATTCGCTTAACAACCACGTGATTCACTTAACGGCTGCAGTGATTCACTTAATGATTGTGGCAAAAAGATCATAAAATTGGGCGTGACTTATTTAACAACCACATTGCTTAACTGTGGAAATCGTGGTTCCCAATTGTGGCTGTAAGTCGAGGATTACCTCTACAGGTCATCCTCATTTACCGACCATTTGTATTTACGGTAGTAATAAAAGAATGACCTTGCAACCCGTTCCACAGGTCTGCAAAGCAAAGGAAAGCTGAAGTCAGACCACAAACACAGTACCAGTTCTGGTTAGTGACTGTTTCACTTAACGACTGAGCTGCTGGTCCTTCTGGTCGCTAAATGAGGACTGCCTGTACAGGGTTTAACAAGAACTCCTCGCTAGTGAGGACCAGCTTTTCCTGCTCAGTGATGTCCGATCTCCAAATCAATTTGCTCCGCTAGAACGTAACGGTTTCCCCAAGCCGAGAGATACCCTGTTGCGTCGCGGCTTCCGCTCCTACTTTTTGTTGCTTTTTCCAGCTTCCGCTCCTACTTTTTGTTGCTTTTTCCAGCTTCCGCTCCTACTTTTTGTTGCTTTTTCCAGCTGCAACTGTTCATACCCACTCAAAGGGCCTCCGAATCAAATACTGTTGCACTCTCAGCCTGCGCACCCCTCAGAGCAAAGAAGAAACTCCTTGCTACTCCAGCGCACAGTCTTCTTGGTGCGGCAGGCGCGACGGCCCGCTGAGCGCCCTCGGGAAGTCCCCCTGGCCGGTTCATCCGCTCGGTGAAGCACTGCAACCGGAGTCCTGCTGGCTCCGCAAACTTCTGTCACTCTGCCGTTCTGCTCAGCGGCTCTGCAAAGCGCACAGCGGCCACAGCCACGAGAGGCGCAGCGCCCACTTGCAGACCCGGAGAGGGGCGGCTGCTTCCGAGAACGCAGTCCTGCCCTCGCCAGGTGTTTCATCCCAACCCCAGGCCACGGAAACGCACCCGACTGTGGACTGCCACAGGCTACTCAAGCACCGACAGTGGCTTGGCGCGCCTGGCCCTTGGAAGGGTGGCGGTGCGTGCCTTTCTTTGACCTTGTAAACATCTACGCTCACACGTGGCTCCCATTCTGTAGTAACAGGATTTACTGTCATGCCGATAAGCAGGAAATGCGTTATTAAAAATACTGTTATTTCAAAGTACCTTGGCAGTCATTAACTAACTGAAGGGGAAATTCATATCAGGAGATTCCTCGCTGACCAGGCTGGGGCTGCCACTGTGCCCACCACTCATGCAGTATATGTTTGGTATGTATCCATCCTAACAATTCAGAAAATACTTCTAAGCTTCAAATGGGTTACATTTATTTTATTTTGTTTTAATGGGTTTATTTTATTTTAACGTTTTTAATTGTATTTTTATTGTTAGCCGCCGAGAGTCTTCGGATTTCGGCGGCATACAAGTTTAATAAATAAATAAATACAAGCAGTCCCTGACTTACACCCACAATTGGGACAGGTACTTCTGTCGCTAAGTCATGCAGCCATGTCTTTTTTTTACCACCTTTTTGTCACAGGCATTAAGGAAACTGGCTGAGGAGGTCATAAATGGCGATCATGTGGACACAGGGCATTGCAACCATTGCAAGTACATGCCAATCGCCAAGCACACAAATTCTAAGTCATTTTTTTCAGCACCACCATAACGTCAAGCAGTTGTTAAATGAATGGTCGTAAGTCAAGGACTGTGTGCTCCCTTAGTAAACAAAAATAATGGGTTAATTTTTGCCTCTGAAAAGGACGAAGGTCAGAAGACATCGTGCAGAACATTAAATTGGAGGAAATCAAAGAGAAGTTTAGTAATTTGCTTTGAAGCTGGTTGTGTTCCCCATGGCGGCAATTTTAATAACGGACAAGCGTTTGTTCCTAACTGGCGTTCCTCTGCTGTCCCCCCCACTTTCCACGGGTAGGAGCACTTTTTATCATGTTCTCAAACTCCAAAATGCATGCCCCAGTTGCATGTTTCTCCCCAACACTGTCTGAACAAGAGTTTGGAGGCCCTCAGCCGTAGTTTCAGCCCAGCTGGATTGAAGCAGTTATGCAAAATAAATTCCATATGACTACCTAACTGTGAAACTGGTTCACCCAGTAAGTGGAAACACTGCAGATTCTTTGCTTCAGGAGAATAGTTTAGAAGTCGCCAAGAAGCAAACGCGGGGAGAAGGCAGAGAATAATTTTCCAGCCAAGAAGTCCAAGACTGAGGCAGACAGACCCAAAAGAAGTAAAGACAGACCCCAAAGAAGGAATTCTCAATGCCTCCCTTTCAAAAAACAAAAAACCCTCGTTTTGGTCTTTTTACTCAGAGGTGGGACCGGGGGTGAACTTATCACAGCGATTTACGAGGGTGTCATAAGGATGACTGAGCGCATGGGTGCTCTTCCTAGCCTGCCTGTATCTTCTGCTCTTTCGATCTTGAGCCAAAGATCAAAGTTATGGGCTGTCTTGCACCTGAAGTCTTCCCTAGTGAAACGAGATGAGGGTTGTTTCATGCGATCCGCAGAGCCTGGAATGCAGAAAGTCAGGCCTACAGGTCACGGAGGGAGGGAAGGGAGCCCACATCCCAGGCACTACAGGGTGGTCAGAGAAAAGTTTCCGTGCCAAGAAGCTGTTCCCCTCCCAGGCACAGAGGCTGGGTTTCTCTATGCGCAGGGAGCTGGCTTTGTGGGCTGGCATTTGAACATGGAAACTACACTCCCCTACACACACATACACTTCTGATTTCCAGCCTGAAGCAGAACAGTGGAGAGAAATTTCACGCAACAATCTGGCCAATTGTACAGAGTGGCCACAGAAATAGTTCCAATGCCACGTCACCAGGATGAAGTAGAATCGAGGCCTGTGGCCAGGTGTAACTTTGCTACGGTTAGCATTCTGGAGGCTGCCCCTCTTCTTCGCTGCATTTCTCCCCCACCTCACCTTCCAAAAACATTGCCTCAACCAACATTTAGAATCAGATATTGGCATTCTCGTCAAGCCATAACTAGGTTGGAAAACTTGGCAAAGCTATTATCTGAGCTGGCGCCGATTCAGTACAGTATGGATGTTTAGCGTGGTTACTACTCTAGTGCAGTGTTTCTCAACCTTGGCAGCTTTAAGATGGGTGGTCTTTAACTCCCATAATTCCCCAACTAGCCATACTGGCTTAGGAATTCTGGGAGTTGAAGTCCACTCATCTTAAAACTGCCAAGGTCGAAGCACTGCGCTAGTGTCTTGACTTCAACCTAGTTCCTTAATTTGCGAGTGGGGAATAAATAGAAAGCTTCAAATCTTTTCTCTGCTTTTCAACACTACAGTCACTCTGTTCATAATAGAATTCCCTGTAGGAATTTTTCTCCTGCCAATTCAGAGTCTGAACTGCTGCCTTAAAGTCATCGGCCACTAAGATAATTTAACTCAATACTAGATGGCCAGTTTGGCTTCACTCGTGTTTGCCCCCAGAATCCGAAGGATAAGTCCTGGGCTGGATGAGGCCAGCAAAACATGCTGGAATTCAAGAACTGTCTGCTGCCAAAATCTTGGAGTAATTCCAAATGCAGAGAAAGAAAACTTATTTTTCTTTTTTTGATTTGCACTCAGCAAAACCTCAAGCTCTCTCCAATCACGATTCCGCCAGAGGGATTCTATAATTCCAATACTCAAAGCCTCAAGAAAAGTAAGGGAAACTCTGCTCGACACTGTCTAGAGGATGAAGGACAATTTGGACAAATCAGATTAAGAAGTCTGGGGTGTTAGGAGGTCATTTTAGATAAAAATAAATGGGAGGGAATGACAAAACCATGACATCATGGCAACCCCTCAGACTGAGTTTCCTTGCAAAGCAAATTTGCTTGCAAAATCTTTGATGACCCCATAACAGCAACCGCACCAAACTATTTTATTAATTATACTTGCATGCTGCCCACTGCTTAACAGCTCACTATTTTAAAAAATATTTTTAAAAAATATAGTTAAGAAACAAAAATAAGGAATAAAAGATTGTAAGGTGACAGAAATTGAAGCAGAATGGAAAAAAATAACCCCCACCTCCACCCCCAACAACTTCATTCATCCTCACTATAGGCTTAGGATTTTGCATGCGTTTCCCAATATAACAAATGCTCCAGAGGCACCCACATTTCCATAACAAGACCACCCATTAAGGTCAGGGGGGGAAAATAGCAACCTTTCAGACATCTCGGAGTTCTGCTGCCTGGAGCAAGCCTCGTTCCCAAAACTATAATAATTAGGCAATTCTCTGAGATTCTAGGCACAAATATACTGACTCAGGGGTGGGAGACTGGCAAGGAGCCTAAAAAGTGCAAACTGGATTTAGCAGAGACTTGCAGCCAAAATGTACATCACCCTTGAGAAAGATGCAGAGTATCTTTATTATAGAATATTCACAAACCAAGATGCAGAGTATTTTGCTATAGGAATAATGCTCCTTGCTTAAGAATTCTGTCTGCCCCTAACTATTGTTTGCACATCACAGGCAAGAGAAATAAGAGCCAAGCATATTTGCTGCCTAGCAAGAGGCCAGGAACAGTATCGGTCAGCTCCACTGGACATGACAGCTGACCCTGGGGACAAGGGTGGAAACAGTAAGGGAAAGCGGGGGACAGCAGCTCTTTGATCTCAGTGCCAATAAAAACAGGCAATCTTGGTGCCTACAAGGGGGTAAAAAAGGAACAACAAACTAAAATCTTGCAATCATCTGCAATTAGTGCCCAAGATAAATTATAATTGCACTAAATTATTATTGCACCTGACGTGGCTATTTTTTTAAGTAACAGTCTCTTCTTCAGAGATTCTATTGTACAAACATAAACCAAATCAGGAAAGAAGGTTAGAAACAGAATTTTCTCCCCTCCTGCAAGACGGTGACTATTCAAAACATCTAAACATTTGTTGTGGGGAGCCATAGGAGAATTTTGCTCCACATGACCACCCCATGCCACTCTTAAACCTGGAACATGTATAGGCACACTAATTAACTCATGGGAGCTCACCTCCCAGGAGACGGATTGGCCATAGGCTGTTTGCAGTTAAAAAGTCAGTTTTCCAACCCTCCACAGGGTAGAAAGACGGGAAAAAGCAGCGATAAACTCAATTTCCCCTTTTCCCATCCCATGCTGCGGGATGAATAATTGCCTAGGAAAGGGAGGGAGGGAGGCTGGCTGGCAGCCCTTCAGCAGGCAAAGAGAGCTGCCCCACCCAGTCCATTTCTCTTCCTGCTACCTTCCCTTCCACAGGCAAACCCCAGGCACCCTGCCTGGCAGCAAAGCTTCCTGCCCTCTAGGAAGGTAACCCAATTCTGACCCCAGCACTGCCCGAGAAGATATTCCCTGGGTCCCACCCTCCCTGTCAACCACTGTCTCCACACACCGCCCCCTGTGAGCATGCAGCATTCCGACCAGACATCACATGCGGGCTGGCTGCCCTTTCAGGACTCACCCCAGCAGGCCTCAACCCTTAAGAGCCATTCATCTCTCAGCCTCTGAAGCACCCACTAGGGGGTCTTGCACCCCCAGGCCAAGCAGCTGCAATCCCCCCGTGTGTCTCTGGAGCTTTGCCCCTCGCTGCCAGTCGGGTCAAGCCCTAGCACCTTCCCTGGTTGAGTCCTCTGCTCCACCCTGAGGTCGCTTAGGCTGCAACTTCCAAGCCGACTTTGGGGGAGTTCCAGGTTCTCACGCTCTGCTTCCCGCCTGAAGCCCCCACCTCAAGGCAGGACTAAAAAGCCCACAAAGGCCGACAACGCCATCCGACCCTCCAGCCGCGGCCCGTCTCGCCTCTTCGCCCCCGATCCCCAGTGCCCAGGCGCACCCTCGGCGCCCTCCAGGGCCCGTCCCCAACCGTGACCCCTCCCAGCCAGCAGGACGGGCGACCACGCTGCCCAGCCTGGCGCTGGCTGCAAGCGCGTCCTTCCCGACGGACCGGGCGCAGGTGATCGCCGGGCCGCGGCGACCCCGGCCGCGGGGGCCTTCGAGCCATCCTCTGCTTCTCGCCCCTCCAGGCGCGCGGGACAGGCAGGGACAGGCAACCCAGGCCAAAAGACGAACGCAGAAAGCGGGGGAAGCAACGTCGGTCGACTCTCACCCGGGCTCGCTTCTGCGCCGCTCTCCAAAGTCGCCCGGGTCTTCCGCGGGGCGCCGAGCGTCGGGCATGACACGTCCCTCCCGCCAGAGAACGCACGCGGGCGAACGGCCGGATATGCATGCACCCCGATCGCCGAAGAAGCATGCCAGCCCGCCCGACCCTTGCATTGCTTCGCAGAGAGAAAGCACTCTGCTCATGCTCAGAGGCGCCCTCCACTTTGTGAGGACGAGGAGAAGCGGGCTGCTACCCCCGCCCGGCCCGCCTGCACTCACCTTGCGCTGCTGCTTCTCCCAGGCCGGGTCGAGCAGGAGGTCCCGATCCCAGTCGTCCTCCTGGGCCATGTAGTCGCCAATGCCCGGTCCGTTGCCGCCGTACTGGTAGCCGGGCTGCCCGGCGGCGTGATAATCCACCATGGTCTCCGATGGCGTGTGGGGACTTCGCACTCAAGGCGCGGGCCGGGGGGCGGGTGGGCGCGCACGCAAGCTCCGGCGGGAGGAGGACACGGAGAAGGAGCGCCCACCTCCGAGCGCGGTAGCTGCACGGACCGACTGACGACGACGCGCCCGAGCGGGGCTGCTGTGCCTGCGCCTGCGCCGCGCCGCCCGCGCCCCGCCCTCCCGCGCTAGCCGGAAGAGGCCCCGCCCACGGGAGATGATGAGAAAGCCCGCTCTTGCTTTGCCGCCGACCAATCCTCGTCAGTTTTGGGAAAGCGCAGGCGCTCCGTGCAAGGCCTGCGCAGGCGCACAAGAGGTCCTCCGCGAGCGGGAAGAGCGAATGCTGCGCTGGGATCGTCCCCTGGCGGTGCGATGCGCATGCGGAGGTCTTTCTGTCTCACGCGGTTGAGGGACTTTGCTCCTTTTGGCGCCTCCCCCGTTTTTTGGATTTGCCTTTAAATGCTATAATTTGACAATAAAGAGTCTTATTCGGGGAATCGTGAACGTCGTGGGTGAAAAAATGGCACCTTCATTCAAAATTAAGATAAACCCTGAACACAGCGTTTCTCAACCTTGACTACTTTTAAGATGTGTGGACTTCAGTTCCCAGAAGTCCCCAGCTGGCTATGCTGAATTCTGGGAGTTGAAGTCTACACGTCTTAAAGTTGCCAAGGTTGAGAAACACTGCATTAGAAGTTGTATGTTTACTCCTAGTAGTGTCCGTCTATGATGACTGCATGAAAGATAATAATTAAATAAATACGTTACTGTTGGCCATGGCATCTCACTGACAGGAAAAAATGGAAATAAAAGATAACAACCACAACAACAACAATAGAAAGGGAAAAATGGTGCACGGCTTTCGTTTGGATTGTGTTCATCAGTCATGTTGGTGCTCGGGGGATTTGACCACTTCCTTTCTTGGTGCAAAACTGAGGTTACAGTTTAAGGAACTTGTGGTTAAAAATAACCTGAGTTTGTTTTTGCTTCCCTAACAGATAATCTCCAGTGCTAAAGGACTTAAGGAAAGGGACCTTTGCTTTGCCTTCTTCATTTCTTCATTTTTCCTTCTGCAACAGGCATCATTGTGTCAAACAATGTGAATGCTGAGTGAGAAATTCTGGGAGTCAAAGTCCACATGTCTTAAAGTTGCACGCTAATTCAGTTATCTGCTCAACAATCCAGCAAGACAGCAGCGTTCTGTTGCTTTACTGTGATCTGGTGACCAACAACATGCATTTTAAATGCATAATTATATTTAATACACTAGATGAAGGCAAACCAGCCAGCAGGGATGCTAGATTGAAGGCAGGATAGGGTGTGTGATTTTTTTTTTGTCTCATAGGCAATTATTACTTGGGGAAGGGACAACTTTGGTGAAAACCACAGCCTGGCAAAAAAAAGTTAAACCCCTCCCTACCCTGAACTGTAGTCCATGTTCTCATTCTTCTTTATTACTTCAGATTTAAATCAAAAACCGCAGGCCAATTTTAAATGTAGTCATACATTTACCATAGCATGTAGTTTGGCTTGATGTCTAAGAGAATGATAGGTTGCCAGAACACCTCCTTTCCTAATCACAGAGAGGACTCTTGTAATTCTTACCTTATCACCCTGATTCTTGTTTCAAAACTATCACATGCAATTTTCATCCCCTGGAAGGCCTTCAAGGTGCT